>RJWM01030338.1:0-23520 GCA_004363535.1 Dasyprocta punctata
CTCCACCTTTCCGGCTATGTCTCCTTTAGAGGCGCTAAGGGATTGCCCAATTATTAATTTCATTTCAATTCTCAGTTGGGCTAACAGTGCCGCTTTAATTTCTTTCATAGCTTCATGGAGTTGTCTCCCCACTTCGGTTGTCATCTCCTCTGAGAGTTTAATTTTTGGACTCCCAACCTTGTCTGCCTTTATGTCAATCAGGTTTGTGCTGCTTGTATCGGAGTCCAGAGAGCGCCCTCTACCTTTCCTTCTTGGCATTTTCCTGGGCTCTGCTGTATTTCCCCAGCCCGCCTCGGCTCCCTGGATGTCTGGTGAAGTGCGCGTGGATAGGGCCGTCCGCCTAATTTCCTCTATCATGCCCAGGGCGCCCGTGCAGATTACCCCAGGACCCTCCAGGGCCTGGTGTGGGCAAGGAACCATGCCTAATTAGGTGCAGTTCCAGTCTCAAGATGGAAGCCTGTTCCTCACTCTCCCTGGGGAATGGGGGGTGAGGGGCTGGGGCCCGCCGAGTTTACTCACTCACCAGCTCGTGACCACCTCTCTCCACCTTAGCCACAGAAGTTCAATTGCGCATCTCAAGCACTTTAATTGCACCTTCCCAGTTTGAGTCCGCGTTGATTGGATTGAGCTCCGGTCAGAGGCGCCGCCACCTTTGTTTGTTTACTTCTTCTTTTTTTTTTTTACTCTTTCTGTGGGCTACAGTTCTCATCCTAGACTCCTCTTAGGTCCAGAGGATCCATCTCCCTCCCCTTTCCTTCTTTCTGTTATTGTATTATTTTGCATTCCAACATTTGGGAGGTATATTCCAGGGAGTCTCCCTACGGCGGAGTCATCAGGTCAGCCATTTTGCAGGAAGTCTCTTCTTTAATTTTAATACAGGATATTTCTCAGATGCTAAGTTGCCCAGACTGGGCCCAAGCTTTTGACCACTGACGGTATTCAGCATGTGTCCTTATCCCGCTCCAGATATCTTACTTATAAGTGTTACTAGAATAAACTTCTCTATCATTACAGGATGCATAAGATTTAACTTTGAGGCAAATAAGGTCAAACAGAAAAAATCATCCCTGGGGATATGGCCTGCTAGGGCCATAACAGAGTCTCAAATATAGCAAAAAGCATAAAAAATAATAAAATACTGAGAAATAAACTTACTAAGAAAGTAGGCAAAAGGATTGTAAACTGAAAATTGAAACAATTGATGAAAGAAAATAAGAAAGACTCAAATGAAAGGTTCTGTGTTCATGGGTGAGAAGGCTTAATATTGTTAAAAGATTCAGGCTTCCCTAAACAATGTACAGATTCAATGGAATTGCTATCAAAAGCTCAATGGGATTTTTCCTACAGATATTAGAAAAAAATTCTAAATTTCATAGAGAATCACAAGTGACATCAAACAGTCAAAAGAATCTTAATCAGATGCAAGCATCAGAACTCGTGAATTTAAAATATATTACATACAAATAACAATGTTTTAGGTAATTATTCTTGAAAGCATTTATTAAGAAACAATGAGCTACAAAGCAATACAATGAATAGTGATAAAATTGAATATATTTCTGAAGTATTTATAAGTTCCCGCCTGGAATACTAGGCAGAAGCCACTCTTTCAAGGTAGATTCTCAGGTGTAATCAACTTGTCAACAAAAACCTGATTGTTCCATTGCATTATAGCTGGGTCCAATAGTGACACTGACATTGAGTCCATCTGTCTAAGTATACCCGGCACCTCCCCGCTCAGGTCGTGCTGATATTTGATTTTGGTGTTGATTTAGTAGCCAGTGTAGAAGACAGGGACAATTCTGAAGAAGCCAACAACCGCATGATAAGGCACTATTTCAGATAAGGTTTATGAAAGCAAGCAAAGAAAACAAAGTTTCTAACAAATGCAGATTGATGAACCCTGTATGATGAAACTTCTTAAAGCAATTCAAGCCTTCAAGATTCCTATGGGCAGCTACCTAGGTATATCTTTTGACACAGGAAATTTTCTTAAACTGATAATGTAATGTTCCATGAAATTTGCTAGACTTAAGATTTGGTCTCATGCCTCCTTCTGGGATCACTTTTCTGATCGGTAGCAAAAATCATTATCTCGGGCCAGGAGTTTGACTCAATGGCTTAAGCACCTGTCTGGCCAGCGCAAAGTTGTGAGTTCAATCCCTGGTGCTGCAAAACAAAACAAAACAAAAAACAAAAATTGTTATCTCACATTTAAATTAAGGTACTAGGACTCAGACACTCCTTTAAATCCATAATAAGTAGATTTTAGGCTATTATTTTCTGTCTTTATCTGTTAGTGAAGCCATCACTTTTCTTCATAACTCTTACATGTTAAAAATATTGCAAACAAATGTATACCTAATGATCACTTGACTACCTTATTGTAGATATTACCAACATTCCCCGTTCATAAAATATTAACATGTAGAGGATGAAATTCTTAGTGCCACTTGTATCAAAATGGTACAATTCCAGAATTCTATTCTTAAAGTCTACATTCTGATTCACTCCTGGTAGTAACTCTTAGGTCAGAGTTTCTAGAAGCAGATTTTTAACTGTTCTTGGGGGAGTGTTCTTAGCAGAGTGCTGTAAGAGGGTAAAGAGAATGTAATAGGAAAATGGGAGAAACAAAGGGAAATGTAATATAAGATGAATTTAAATAATAATATCGATGAAAAGTCAAGAAGTTCTAAAAATACCCTGACACGTTAACAAACATGCCAGATTATATTGTCTTCTTTTGTTTTCCCCAATATTGTTCTAAATCTGAGGTATCGTCCTCCTTTGAACTTTTGAGTTTGTTATATACACTATTTTAACTAATAATGTATTGTACTGTTATTCTATTTGATAAGTAGTTTAGATCACTAGTTTGACATTTTTTCATTTATCTAGATTTCACTTTCCTAAAATATTATAAATTCTTTAATATCTATTGTTTTAAAATTTTTTGGTATGTAAAGTAAATAATAAACCAATGTGTACATTTTGATTAATATTTATAATTTTAAGAGAATACTTCATTTTGAACTTCAATTTAAATTCATATTCAACTTTTAATTTAAAAAATTAAAAATACATCTTTCAATTAAAATAGAAACTAAAACTACCCTCATATGAAATATTTTCAGACAGTGGTTTTATATGTAGAATTTATTATAAAGCAAATCAGGAGGTAAGCGAGCAGGGATAAAATTAAAGCTGTTGTCATTGCTGAATAAATAGGAGCTCCTTGTACTAATCACTCAAATTCTATATATATTTAAATTTTCCAAAATGAAGCAGATGTGAATTATATTCATACTAGATAAAACTGTTTATGGAGAAATACTTCTGACTTTTTTTCAAAGTGCATTAGTTTTGTCTTTTACTATGTCATATTAAAGAGAAATTTGCTAAAACTTATACTAAATAAAAGTTAGAAGTAACTTTTTGCTTCCTGGAATAGATTTTATATTTTAATGCATATTGATTTGTATCAATGTTCTTTATGAATATATTTCTTTTATTCTTTCAGCTAAGTTCAAATTATGGTACAAGGATGCAGAATCAGCTATTAAGAAAAATAATGTGTCTGTCTGGTACAAAGAAAGTTAATTATATATTCTTGGATACACCCAATTGAGGACATCAGCCAAATATTTATAGAGAAATAGATATACAACTAAATAGGCAAATTGAATTAGTCTTTCATTTTTCAAGTGATGTTATTTCTTTCACTTTAACACACATCTTTATAGTACTTGTGTGTATGTGAGATAAAATTTTACATTTAATGTTTTTGTTTCTATGGTTGAACTTGCGAATTAACTTGGCATAAGATATATTATCAGGTGAGAAGGACATAAAATTATTTAATCTAAATTTTATATTATAAAGAACAAAGAAACAAAATAACAAAAAAATGAAATAACAAAAAAATCAGCAAAGCATTTACTGATTGCTACAGTTTAGATCTATAATAACCTTGCAAATTCTTGTGAGTTCAGATGTGAGTTTTTCACAGTGTGATTGGGTACATTATTGGTGGGTAAAACTGAGTGTGCTTTTTGAATTTGGGGTCCACGTGGAGCAAGAGGATCACTGGAAGTGTGACTTTAAAGGAACAGATATTGCTCTGGTTCTTTCCAGTTTGTCTGCTTCTGGCTGGGATGAGGACAAAAGATCTCTCCTGCCATGTCCCTCTGCAGGCCGTTTCTGTGTGGCAGCCAGCTGACCATGGAGCCAGCTAACCAAAGAGATTCAGAGAATCCCTCTTGAGTCTGCTGTTTTTCAAACAGTTTTATCTCAAATAGTCAAAGTGCTACAGTGCATCATTATTGGGGTGGATTCATAGTGGTTAAATTTTGAAGTGGCCTGTATGTACCTCAATAGAAGAATAGATAAAGAAAGTATGACACTCATGCACATGAAGTACTTACTCTGCCCAAAACGATAAACTTCAGTCATTTGTAAGAAAATGGATGAACCTTGAAACCATAGTGTTGAGTAAAAGAAGTCAAACACACATATTTAGATATTGCATGATTTCTCTCATATGAAAAATCCAAAAAAAATGAAGAGCAAAATAAAGGCAGGTAGTAGGAAATAGCAGGGCAGATTTAACATATTGGAAGGAAGAAACGGAGGAGGGAATGATCTGTCATTGATGAAAGAGAGGTGTTGCATTGTCCCGTGATTACTGTATTGCGTCTCATTTCTCTATTTAGATTCAGTAATGACTGTTTTATAAATTTGGGTGCTCTGGACTTAGGTGCATACATACTTAAATTGGTCTATTTTTTGTAGAATTTGTCTTTTAAGCATTTCATTACATGTTTCTTTGTCTCTGTTTAAAGCTTTTGTTTTTAAATCTATTTTGTCTAATATAAGAGTAGTTACTCTTCTTATCTTTGACCTTTGTTACATATAATATATTTTCAAACCTCTCACTTCAGTGTGACTGTGACTTTAGTAATAAAGTGAGTTTTATAGTGAGTATAATATTGGTTTCTGGTTTTTAATTCATCCAGCTACTTTGTGTATTTAAATGAGGAATTTAGTCTACCTACATTCCAGAGTTTTATTGAGAAGTAACGACTTACACTTGTTTCTCTGTAAGCTTTCTCTTTTGAATTATCTCTTTTTAGTTTTTTCTTTTGTTCATTTTTGTGGATGAGTGGTTTACTACACTGAAAAGATTTCTATTTGTCATTTGAGATGGAACCAGCTTAAAACACACAGCATTTCATTCAACAGTAGAAGCATACACCTCAGCATATGGGGCAGTCTCTAGAATAGGATTGTGTATTACGATACAAAACAAATTACAACCAGTTAAAAAGCTCATTCAATTATAATGCCTTTCTTTTCTATCCCAATGGAATAAAACTAGAAATAAACAATAAATTACATTTCAGAAATTTTATGGAAACTTAACAACATGCTACCAAAAACATTAATTGTGAAAATAAAAAAATTAAAATTTTCTTCAATCAAATGAAACTGGTGACACATAATACCAAATCTAATGAGACACAGCATAAAGCAGACTAAGAGGAATATTTACAATAATAAATATCTATATTAAAATGGAAAGATTTCAAATAAACAACCTAATTATGCATCTCAAACCCAAAATGAGAAGCTGAAAAGGCAGAGAAGGAGAGACGGTAGGTTTGTTCAGTGGTTGATGTTTATCAAAATTGGAAAATTGGGAAATGTGCAAATGGGAAATAATTTTATTATTCTACCTATTTTGTTTATGCTTGAAATTTTTCATAATGAAATGTTTGAATTAAAAAGCCATCAGTTCATTTTAAACTAAATTCCAACTGGCCATATTAAGCAATAATATACTTCAAATTCATGGCTAACTTCCTTAATTTGAAAAAATTCATTTTCAGTCATTAATTAACTCACTAAACGTGGAAGCTTGTGTAAAATTAGCAAAAATACCAAGCATATGGAAGTAGCTCTGTGACTCCTTAGAGACTACAGTATCACAGGTGTTTCAATTTGCCAAACTGATATTCCAGAGAGATTTTAATATTTCCCCAAGTAAACTCTAAAATACTATGTAGTAGAAAATTTGGTGAAGAGTTCAAGTTCATAATTCATTCTTTTACTCATTAACGTACCATTTCAGTAGGCTGGACTCAAAATAACCTGCAATTAATAGATTTCAAAATGACATTTCTGTGGTTAAGGGTTAATAAAGAATATAGAAAAAAACATGAAAGAATTGAAAATTGTATCTGTTATTAAAGGCTAAGTGTATCAAGAAAATACAAAGTCACAACTGCTATTTAGGCAAAAATAATGCTGAGTTTTATCTTGTGCTTGTGCATTCTCTCATTTAAATTTCATGTGTGCTGATTTACCCAAAACATTTTATGTATCAATGGAGATGATTTTTCCTATTATTTGAGTGATGTCCAATAATAATTGCTCGCTTTTCATATGTATTGTCTAGTTTTGCCTTTCAGTACTTAACCCCAATTGGTAATGTTGTACAATCCTATAACCATTTAATTTGGTTAACTTGCTAGTATTTTGTTGAAGTTTTTGTATCAACATTCATAAGGGATTTGGTTTAGGGCATTCTATTGATGTCTTTCTCTGTGATATTAGGGCAATTTAAAGTGCTTCCTCTTCTTCATCGTTTGTAAAAATATGTGAAATATTTGTTTTTAAATGTTTGGGGGAATGCTGCAGTTAAACCATTATTTTTAAGTGTTTCCTTTTCTAGGAGATTTTTGATGAGTAATTTTATTTCCAAACTAGAATTACAGGTCTATTCAGATTTTTTGTTGTTGTTGTATTTTCATGATTTTGTTACAGGAAAAGTGAGTTAGACAAAAATATTATAGGCAGTCAGACAGGGCTAGGTCCTCAAAGGAACCAGTGCAGAAGTCCAGATACCTTGTAACCGCTGAGGAGACAGGCACCTCCTGCTGTGGGTCAGCTATCAAGACAAAAAGCAGAACAAATACAACTGCATCCTAAGGGTCAACAGTCCAAATAGTTCTCTACCACCCTGAGGAAGTCAGGAGTCAGCATTCCAACCCCCTACAGGAAGAGTCACTGCTGTTAAGCATCCCCGCTTACTACGTGACTCCTTTCCTCATTTGTCCTTGATTTAATCAATTTTACCTGAGCAGTTAGTCTTATTGGTTAACTGTAGTTATGTCCCACCTTATGCCCACCTTGCAGATTCCCATTTTCCCTGCCTTGGACCCGTCTAACCTCATGGTTTTACTGCATAAAAGTCCCTAAAAATGACAGAGTCTTTGGCAACCCGCTCGGGCCCCCGTCTGTCCCTAAGACAGAAGCTTTCTTTCCCTCAATAAATATATCCTGCTCTTACCCTCCGTCGTTCCTAAAATTCATTCTTTGATTTTTAGAGAACACGAACTCGCGCTGGGCGTATAGTAGGTTGAGAGTTTCATTCCCCCATATCATTTGGAGGTCTGGGATCATTTTTCCTATATCAATTTAATCTTGGTGATTTTGTATTTCTAGGAATTCATCTACTTCGCTTAGATTATACAAGTTTTTAGCAGAGAATTGTTTGTAGTATTCTGTTAAATACCTTTCATTTGTTTAGGAGGAGTAGTACTACTTCCTATATAATTTCTAATTTTTAAAACATTTGACTTATTTTTTCGTAGACCATTTATAGCTAAAGATGTGTAAATTTTATTAAGTTTTTAAAAGCAAATCTTTTTTTGCATAGATTTTCTATATTGTTCTATTTTCTTCTCCATTTATTTTTTCCTAAAGTTTATTTGTAGCAGTTATTTGCTTGTTTCTGCTGCTCTAGATGTGTTTTGTTGTTCTTTTTCTTGTTCCTTAAATTGTAAAGTTGGGTTGCTTTATATCATTTTTGAATGTTTAAATGTTTCTATAACTGTAAATTTCCCTCCTAACATGAATTTCATTGTATTTTACAAGGTTTGGAAAGTTTTTTTTTTTTTCCTTTCATGGTTTCATTTTCTACTTCCCTTAGTGATTTCTTCTTTTCTATTAATTGAATAAATACATGATGGGAAATTCCCACAATTTTGTGAATTTTCTAAAATTCGTGTGTGTGTGTGTGTGTGTGTGTGTGCATGTGTGTGTTAGTATACATGTGTGAACAGCATACGTGTATGTATGTGTGTGGTACTGGAGCTGGAACACAGAATTTTCACCCTGAACAATACCCTAGCCCTTTTTATTTAGAGGCAGGGTCTTGCTAAATCACTAAGTTGCTCATGCTGGACTGAAAGTTGTGACCCTTTTGTATCAGACTACCACAGTGTTGGGATTCCAAGTGTGTGCCACTATTCTGGTTTTAAAACTCAAATTCTAGTTTAATTTTGTTACTGATTTCGAGCTTTATAATATTGTGGTCAGAAAGAACATTTCATATGCTGTCAATCTTCTAAAATCTATTGAGATTGAATTTGTACCCACATACAAGGTATTATTTCATAAAATCTCCTTTTGAGAAAAATGTCAGGCTATAATTGTTGTGTAGATCATTTTATGTATCTGTTAGGTACAGCTGGTTTATTGTCTTAGTTTTTATATTTTCTTACTTATTTTCTATCTAGTTGCTATGTTCATGACTGAGACTATGAGGTTGGTGTTCTAAATATCACCATAGAACTACCTTTTGTCATTTAATTCTGGCAGTTGTTGCTTCATCTACATTTGTGTTCTGTTATTACATGGGTAAATGTTCATAAGTATTACATTCTCATGCTATATTAAATTTCTCCTGAACATTGAAGAAGAATTTTGTTGGGTGCAGCATTCCTGGTTCACTTTTGTTTTCTTTTAGTAGTTTGAATACATTAATCCACTGATTTCCAACCTCCAAGTTTCTGATGAGAAATCTGTTCATAATCTTAAATGAGAATCATTTTTATGTGATAAATCACTTCTCATTTGTGATTTTGAAAAAATTTTTTCTCTTTTGAAGTTTGATTATAATGTAAGTCCCTTTGAGAACATCTTAGTTGAACTATGTTGTGATTTTTGGTGTCTATATTTATCTACTTCATCAAATTTGAAAAGTTTTGGCTATGATTATTTTAAAAGATTCTCTGTTTGTATTTATAACTAGAATGTCCCTTGAACCTGTTTGTCTTAATTACTTTTCTCTTGTTGCTGAGACAAAATACCTGACTCCCAAAATTAGGGAAGGAAAGGTGTATTTTTTACAGTTCCAGGGGATTTCAATCCATACTTAGTTGGCTCCAAGGCAGCATGGCATGCGGGGCAGCCATTCATGGTGGCCACCAAACAGCAAGGTGCACAAACCTGGAAACAGCGAGAGAGTCATGGGTTCCTCCCACCTTTACTCTGTATGTCAGCTCCACCCGTGAACAGATGCAGCACACAAATCACCAATCCCAGTGCTAGACAACAAACCAATCACAAACACCAGACTCGGCCCTGTCCAAACCACATGAGGTTATGGGGGGACACCGGATCAAACCAATGTACTGTTATAAGTTAAGAGTTAGGGATTTTGGAAGGTAATTGGGTCATGGAGCCATTGCACTCATCTATGGATTCATCTGCTAATGAGCTTTGTATTTGAGTGTGCTGATTCAAGTTGGGGCCTGGTAACAAGTAGGTTAGGGATTGTAACTTGAAAGACTATATCTGTCACCCCAGGTGTTCTCCTTCCTCTCTACTTCTTGGCTGCCATGACATGAGCAGCTTCCCTCTGCCAGACCTTTCCATATGCACTTCCAACTTGGAAACCAACCAAGTATGAACTGAATCCTCTAAAACTTATGAGCCAAAATAAACTTCCTTTCTTTTAAGGTGTGTATTGTTTTGTGTATCAGCTATAAGAAAGTGACTATCACACTCCGTGTTGTTTTTATAAGTTTTGTTTCATTCTATTCTCCAGACACAGTGTTTTCCATTGCCTTACATTCCTGCTCACAATTTTGTCTTTTTCTTGGTCAATCTGCCTCAGAATCTGTCTAGTGAATTTTTCAATTCAGTTATACTTTTCAGCTCTATTTGCTTAAGGTTTCATTTTTTGTTTTCATATCATTTTCTGTTTCTTCATGGTTATTAGCATTTTATTTCATGCTTTGTTTTACTGGTTTTCTTCATGTCTTCCTTTTCTTCCTCTATGAAAAATTTTAGAAACTTGTTTTGATTTGTCAGCACATGTTTACATGGACAGGTACTATTGGTTCATTGTTTTTTTCTTTGAATGTGTGCCTTCTTTCATTTTTTAAAATTTTATGACTTTTGTATTTTTTTTCAAAAATTCAAAAATTCAGTTTGATGATTGGCAACTGGAAATAAGACTCAGCTATTTCCTCAGTGCTTGATGCTTTTTAAAAAATTGTTTTTTGTTCATTGTTTTTGCTGGTTTCATTGTTGGAGGCTTTGTTCATTTCTAGAAATTTACACTGAGATGTAAAATTTAAGATCTTCTTAGTTATTCAGTGCCTATGCCTTTCATGGACATTCATCATTACTTTCTAATTTTCTTTATATGCAGTAGCTTTTTAATTATCCTAGGTTTAATGGCTGACTGTCAAAAGTAGAGAAAGAAAATTTGAGTGTGTGGCAACAGGGATAAAGTTCTTTAAATCCACTGGATGCTGTGTCAGCCAGAGTGGGAGATAGAGTGGGAGAAATTTACATCACTGATGAAGACACAACAGCATTGATTTGCACCTTTGTCATTAGAAAAAGCAATTGGTAACTAAATTACAGATCCCTAACACTTGGTGGACAGGGCTACTTTGCCCACTTGGATCCTGCATGCTTTTAACTCCAGAAATACCTGTACAGTTCTTCCACAGGGTAAGGAGTGAAGAATAGGTAGCTACTACTGTGCTAATAGGCTAATTGACTATTTAACTGCAGTTTACTTTCAAGTATTCCCCTGGATATTTTCAAATCTTCTGCACTCAGAGAGCAACTCCAGCTATCCCAGGAGAAGACAATTGTCATGTATGTGTGGATTCTCAAACAATATTTTTTCATTTGTGAAATAAATTTGCTATCTTAGGACTTAGGTGCTGATAATTCTGGGTTAATTATACTTAGTACAGTGTATCCACAACTAATAATATGTTTGAAAAAATGATTCTTTTGACATAGATCTATTAGTTTATTCTATGTGAGTTTTCTTCTTTCTTGCAGGACAAGTGGTTCAGAGAAGACTCCAATTAAATATATTTTGGATAAACTTACCTATTTTCTACTTCTATCATTTAATTTTGAAATCTTTTCATGTCTTTATATCTATAAATTTGATATTTTTGCATTCTCTATTTTTCTAGTAGCACTTTTTAAAATCTGTATTTCTTTTTAATAATATTTTTATTTCTGATTTTCTTTATTTTTCTTTTGTTCTGCTTGATATTCAGGCAGAAATTTCAGACACTCAAAACAGTGTCACAGCCAGTGTTTTTCTTGGAATTGAATTTTTGCTGATTGTATTGTGAAATCTTAATTTTTACAAGTGAATCTTTTTGAGAAGATTCAGGAAAGTTTCTTTTTCTCACTTTTGTGCATTGGACTCTTTTTTAATAAACTTGTGTTAACTTCTCGATTTTAAGAAAACTGCAAATAAATGTGCTCAATGCTTACATCTAATCACCATATATGTAAGAGCAAAGGAATCACTTGAATAATGTGACCAGGTGCCAAGTCTGTAGAATTTTTATATTCTCATTTAGCAAACCACACATTAACCCCAAGTGACATTTTCTAATGTAACTAGAAATTATTTCTCTTGTTTTATCTTCTATTCATTTTGCTTATTCATTCTGTATTTCCACTATCAGGCGAATAAACTGTGGCTGATTTAAACTGCCATGTACCAATAGAATGCTTCGCCTTCCCTACCATACATTTACCAAAGATGACCAAGTCCACTTAATTTTACCATCTTAATGAGCACATTCCCAGTATTTCAACCCTTAGTATGTTTCTATTTTGTTTTTTGAATTGGAAAAGAATTACATAGAAAATCCTCAATTTAAGATTACTTGGACTAGCAATACATTTGAAACTTTCTTTGATGAATTTTATGAAGAGTGGAAATACAATTCTGCCATTAATTATGATTCAATAAGGATCAACTCATTTCTTACAGCCCCACAATGACTGACAATGTGCCAGAGACATATTTAGAAAATGAAACAGGCGCAGTAATGTGTGTGTAATAAATCTATTCTATACAGACAATGATGTAGAGCAGTTGGGCCAGATGTCAAGAATAGAACAGTCAATTTCTACTAAGTCTACTAAGGTTTTGAACTCATATTTGTTTGAACAGGTGCAGAGTATATACAAGTACAGAACATGTCCATATATTGAGTGAAATGAATCCAATTGGAATCAATACTGATTTTTAACAGATGAAAATCCACTGAACACCTGTTTCATTTTTAAAACAGAAAATATGTTAGTCAGATAATTACAAAAAAAACATTATGAGACAACTAAAATTTAGTTTTAATTTCACTGTAATGCATTACTGTCCTGAATTAATTCCTCTCGAGGTATGGGTTATATGAACTTGCCATCAGCAAAGCAACTTCTCCACAGGACTTGCAGGAGAAGAGCATTTAATGCAAACTAAAACTTGACATTAATGGGAAATACTGTAAGTTGCTGCAGTAAATACCACTTAGTTGACAGATTCGACTAAATTCTTATAGTAATTGCTATTCAATTCAATGCTAGAATTGATTTATCTGGTAATGTTCACAGAAGGATGTACATTGAATGTCAGATTTTTATAAATATGGTTGTTTTTAATCAAATTATTTGTAAATATAACTTAAAAAACTGAAACACACAAGAATAAGAACACACATATATAAAGATACCAGTCAAAATATTAAGGTTTTTTTTGGTTTGTTTTTTAACTACCCAGTTCTAAAAATTGGGACAAATACATTTATGGTTTGAAATACTCTAAAATACTTTCAAGAATGTAAATCAGTATTGTATTTGAATATAGAAATAAGAGCACTATATTTAGTTTTATAATATGTCTTAGTATTATAATCATGTGATATTTACAAAATAAAAGCTGTAAGCAAGCACTAAGAACTCTTAACACCCCTATCTACTTAAAAGCATGAGAATTAACCTTTCTTCTCCAGTACTATATAACAAATATATATGGAGATATATCTGAAATGATATTCAACCTTTTCAGTGCATTTACTTTAAATTTTGTATAACAGCAGCAAAGCAGATGTTTTGGAATGTGTATTCTAAAATTAAACTGAAACCATAATTATTTCAGAACTAGTTAAATCTGTGTAGAAACAATTTATTGTCTACTGTGCCCACATCAAAATTGAACAAAATGAATAAATACCTATGACACTATGGTGCATGGAAGTTTGTGTCAGTTGTGTAAAGTGTAGCATAGGTAGTCTCTAAAACTCTTGCTAAAACTAACAAGTAACAAGGTTAATAAATTGATGTTCTTATAACTCTTGCAAACATTAAAGAATATGTCAACTAAAAGTTTGGTATTTTCAGAGAATTTCTGCTATTATGCTTTTATAATAACCATTTTATAAGTTGTAAAATGAAGATTGGAAACTTCACACTAAATCAACCACACATATTTAATGTAGAACTAGCATATGTGGACAAAAACATAATTCATTGCTATTACCAGGTCTAGAATCAAACCTGAGCACAATACAAATACACAAATTAATAACTATTCATATAATGTTATGTTTAGATCTAAAATAACCCTCAAAGATTCATGTGTTTAGAAGACGATGGAATTAGCGGGTATTCAAGCTGACTTTTTGTTATCATATGGAATCTGATTAAAAGACATGCATTACTATGAAATAGAAAGAAAATACTCAGTTGGGAAACTGAACTAGGGAGAAAGGAGGGGAAAAGGAAGAAAGTAATGGGAAAGAAGAAAGGAAAAAAGGAAGAAATAGAAACAAAGCTTTTGTAAATGAGGAGGGGAAGAGGGATGGAAATGAGGATGAGGGAATGGTAAAACAAAGAAGAGGAATCAAGATAAATCAGGTACAGGTGCAAAGTTCCTATGATGCAAGTGATCATTGTGTGTATATAAAATGTACCGATAAACTTAAAGAGAAGAAGAGATAGTTCACTGGGTGTGGGACCTGGAAGGGTGTATCTCCTTTATTGGCTCATCCTTTTTCCCCTCTGCTTTTTGCCAACCATCAGGTGAGAAGCTCTCCTCTGCCTAGGCTCTACCGCTGTTCCTTCCGGCACTGTATCCAGCTAACTATAGACTAAACCATGAGTCAAAATAAAGCTCTCCTCTTTAAATTGCTGGTGCCAGAAACTGTGGCTCAGAGATTAGAAAGGAGTAGGAAAATAAGCTTAAAAATTATTACAATTTTAATATTGTGTAAGTAATTTGGGGTCATTCATGACCTGTTCCTTGGTACAGAAAGTGGAATCACTTGCTGGATTCTATGAGTGAATAGAGGAAAATAAAAAAGGAAACACCCAGCATTGTTTTTTGTTTGCTTGTTTTTTTTTTTTTTTTTTTTTTTTGTTACTAGGAATCAAACTCAGGATCTCTTGCTTGCTAGGCAGGCACTGTGCCGCTGAGCTATCTCCTCAACCTAATATCTAGCACTGTATGCGTGTACTCACTCCCCAAGATGATTGTAAACTGCATGTACTACAAATGGGTACTAATAAAAAAGAAAATTAAAAAATAAATATGGCCTCTATAAGCAGAGAAATGTAAATACTTTTCTTTGTAAAATTTATTTTTAATATAGTGTGAAAATGAGCATTTCTGAAGAGAAAATAAAATATCCTGTTACAAATACAATTTCATCTTTGAGATCTGTGCCTGTACTTTAAATCCTCATTTCTTTGTATGCAGTTGCCTATCATCAAATTATTACCTTGTTACATTCTTAAAATCATTTAACTATTATGACTGATTTTTTTTAACTAAAACTGATTTTTAAGTGTAAATTATCCTATGTGTTTCAATTTTGAATCTCAGAAATCTCAGAGTATAATTTCCTAGATTAAAACTATGACACAGGCCCTGGGCAAGAAGGTCACAGTGTCTAATACCTGTTAGACATTTGAAAATAAATTCAGGACCAAGCAAGTGACACACAAATTTATTTCAGGCTAAGACATTTTTCTGCTTTCAAAAGCAATGTTCATTGTGACCTATTCCTTGGTATAGGAATAGATTCCAAAAAGTGGTTCCTGTCTTTGTTCCTCAAGGATTAGTCACAATTGTCACTAGTAAAGACACATCATTCTATTTGAGAGTAACTGGTTTAACAGAGGAAGGCATACTTTCCCAACCACAGGAACACGCAATAAACTCTTTTTGTGAGTCAAAAACAATGTTTACTCACTTAGAAAAGTAAGATTTGGAAACAATTACCTGTCATATTTGCAGCATCACATAATCAAAAGTGATACCTGAAATTTTGCAAAAGTCATTGTGGGGAGGACATGGGGAGAAACATTCACACCCGTGGTACTGACAGAAGTGAGAGGCGAAATGCACCCGAGTGTGTAATGATATACGTCAACAAATCAATGACTCTCAAGTTCTGAACTCGGATTTCTTTATAGTCTGAAGAATTTTTGAGGACTCCAAAGAGATTCTGTTTTATGTGCTACAGAAATATTTCTGTAATGAAATTTAAAAGTGAGAAATTTCAGAAACACTTATCAAGTCACTGAAAATGAAAGCAATATAAACTTTACAAGCTCCCAATAGCAACATATTTGTGAGTAAAATACATATTTTACAAAAAAAGCAACCATGTGAAAAGCACCATTTGCTATACAATGTTTCAAACCTCTTCTATGTTAATTTTATATCAGAAATTTGGATTATCATACTTTTTTGTGCATTCAATCCAGCTTCAATGTCACACATAAATGTAGTCCCTAGAAAAGTCATTGTGTACTCATGATAGAAAGAAAGTGGAATAGAAAAATGTTATCTGTTTTACATTTTAGGAAAAAATTTCTAGCACATGAATGCCTGGATGTTTTTCTCTAAAATTCTCAGATTCCCAAATAACTCTGGTCCACATTATGAGAGTGACTTTATGAAAGTAGTCTCAATTATGTATTCTGGAATTCTAACTCTGTGAAAAATACGGCTTTTTGTGGTTAGGGCCCTTGTAGGTGATCATTCTGCTATTTATAACTGAAATGGTTTTATGTAAAACAACACCCAAAATTATACTTAATCACTAGTCACAGCCTATTTTTAGCTTCAAGTGATAGTTACTAAATTGGAAATTATTTTTATGTTAATACTTTTGCATTAATATTTACTGAATATGCATATATGCAACTATGTGTTTATTTCCAGAAGACTCTAAAAATTACTGAAACTTCAGCTAAGGAAGAAAACTTCATTAAAATATATTAAAACAAGAAAAATACAAAAAACTTTGATTTTATTACTCATGCATAATAGATATTTACTAACACATTAACAGTAAGTATTAAGTAAAATACCTACTAGTGAAAAAGATGAAACATTAACTTTTTACATTAAGAAGGTGATGAATGTCTTTAATCTGAATATATGACTTGCATGTATACTTACACATATATGCATATTATTTAATAGTTTGCTCAATATTTATTCTAATTATTACATAACCACATGCATACTTTTATAACATATTCAACGCATTGGAGGAAAATAAAATTGTGTAACTAGAGATAAGTTTGGTCTCAACAAATCTTTTGTAAAAGCAACTTATAAAGTTTTCTAATCTTTTTAAATAATGCAAAAAGAGCAGGAATTAGGAATTTTACATACAAAAAGAACACACTCAAAAGAAAAATTCTGGTCCTTGTTTTTGTTTCTTTGTATGATTTTTTTAAACATGCTTGCTGCATGGTGCAGGCTGGCATTGAACTAACCACATACCACAGGTTGGATTCTAACTTGCAGGTGTCCTTCAGGGTCATACCCTAAGAGCTGCAGTTACTGGTGCATGTCACTATGCCCAGCTGCTTCTGGTCATTAATTTTGCTTCGCCTGTTTGAAACTGCTGTGAAAATACTAAGGTGAGCTGACAGCTATTGTAAAAAAAACTTCATAAAATGAAAACGATGATATTTCTGTTCTTTTTAGATGATGAAGTTTCCTAGCCATAGAATCAGAGTATTTTATATTGGAACTCTAAGTGTAATAGTCTAAACCCTATAAGTGGATTTTAAAAACAAAGTTTATTAATGATTGAACAACAAATTAAAAGTTTATATAATATGTTACATATTTACAGACTTTATTAGTCAGCTTTCCTATCACCACGACACAATGCACTACACCTACGATTTAAAGGAGATGTTTAATTAGTCTTTGGTCTCCCAAGATTTCATCCTATGGTTGGATCCTATGGCTGGCTGGTTTCAAGGCAGAAACATCAGCAAGAAAGGACATGGCAAAGCAAAGATTCTTAATTCAGGCAGCCAGGAAGTAGAGCAGGAAAACAGTGCCAAAGAAAAAAGGGACCTTGTATAGTAGCCATGGTCATGCCTCGTGATCCACCCTAGGAAACATAGTAGTGTGCTTTTCCAATATCCTAGGTGGTTCCCATGCCAACCAAGTTCACACAAGTTTTGCCACAATCATAATCTGAGCCTAAAGAAATTTACCTTATTAGAACAAAGAACCAATACCTTAATGGTGACAATCTGTGATATTGTTAGGAGAATTACAATATAATTTGAAGACCAATAATTTCTTGCCATAAAAAGTCATGTTTAAAATAAAAATAAATTTTTGCATATTAGAGACAAATATATATTTGATTGATGAATATAACATATTAAATGGTCACCATTTGTTTAGAAAAGGCAGGTAACTGAGAAATAAAATATTTTAAATAATACTTTGAAAGTTCATTTTCTAGAAATAAAATAAAAATACATTATAGCAAATCAAATTTATATTAAAAAGGCCTTTGAAAATATTTATGACTTAAATATGCCACCACTTATTATAAATAGATCAATTCCAATCAATTCTGTGTATACACACACACACACACACACACACATATATATATATATATATATATATATATTCTTTTTTTTTTGGTATTGGGGATAGAACACATGAGCTTGCTCTTACCAGGTAGGTGCTGTGCCACTGAGCTATATTCCCAAATCCAATAAATCAATTCTAAATTATATAAAAATCTATAGTTCTCTATCTACAGTCTTTCTTTTCTTGAATTGAGTGATATGTAGTAAATGTAAATGGTAAAGAAAAACTGCTGGCATCTATGAATGTTAACTTGAACACTTGCAAGTCCACAAATACTAAAAACAACTAACCATTGACTAAACTAATGTTTACCTGATAGTAGCTACATGAAGAATATTTTAAATTTTATTATATTTCCTGATACAATTTTTAAATTAAACATTGAGGATAAATTTTAGAGAAAATTTTATTTAAATAGTAATATATATTGAAGTTTTACAATACTTTGAAACTTGAGTTTTTAAAAATTACTTTTTAAAATTGTTTCCAAAGTTTATTGGTACAATTTAGATATATGTAATGATCACATTCATCATAGCAATTTTGTACTTGTATATGCTTTATCTTGATTCCTCTCTTTTTCCCCATTCCTCTCCCCTCCCTTCAGTCCCACTTCCTTTCCTCATTTGTAAAACTGTTTTCAGTTGCTCTTCTCGTCATTTTCTTTTCCCTTCCTTCCTTTTTCACCCCTCCCTCCTCCCTACTTCTCATTTCATTTTGCACAATATCCTCCTATTTCACAATGTGTATTGTTCATTTTGGTCCTTACTTACACTTTCAGTTTTTCATGCCAGAGAGACAATGTGATATTTACATATACATGTCTAATTTATTTTACTTATGGTCTTAAGGTGCATCCATTTAAGAAATGTCTTAAGATGATCTTTCTTTATGGCTGAGTAGTATTTCGTTGTAAAAAAATGCATTTTTTACTCATTCATTGATTGAATTACTTCTTTTTAAAAGTAAAAACCCTACATGTTTAAAACAACAGAACTGTCACATGAGTTGCCAAGTGGTTCTTTCTATTGTCATTGAAAATAACATTGTTCTCAGGTTGTTTTGGCTGAGAAGCATAATACTTTCCTGATATGCTTTCAGAGAGGGGAAAAGGCTAGCCATCACAACTAAAATTAAAAACTCTCTTTAGCGTTGTATGTCTTCCCGAAAAATCTATAACTCTAGTTGGATGAGAACATCAGAGGCCACAGGATTTTTTTTTTTTCTTTTTGCTACCTGGGATTGAACTCATGACCTCACACTTGCCAGACAGGTGCTTGTGCCACTGAACTAACTACCCAGCCCTGAGAGAACATCAGAATGACCTCATAATGAATAAATGCCTTACAAGTCATACTGCCAGTATTTTCAAAATTGCAAGGTTGTGAAAAACAAGGAAAGATTGAGAAAACTGTCACAGATTGAAAGACCCAATAGAGACACGATAACTAAGCACATTCTGAGATCCTGAACTGTATGTATTAGTGAAAAAGAAATATTATTATACTCTCTGACTTGGAAATAGAATGACCCCCAAGACTTTGTCCTAAAAATTCAGTACCCAGTCAATAATTAAATTGAAATGTTGTAGAATTTAAGAGGCAGGGCGTAGCAGGAGGACATCAGGTTTTGGAGGGCATACCCTCAAAGTGAGTACAAGATCCCAGTCTCTTCTCTTTTGTTTCCTGCTTACAAATGGAATATTTCAGTTCTTTCATTGGCTCTCCCCATTGGCTCCCCCCATGATGTGCTACTGCCTTACTACAGGCAGTAAAACAGTGTAGCCAAGAGACCATGCTCCAAATCACCAAAAACTGTGAGCCAAAATATGTATTCTGTATTTATAAGCTGATAATCTCAGGTATTTGTTATAGAGACAGAAATCTAACACAATGAAAACTTGGTGGAATCAGTAGTTTCGTACATTTTGTTACCTTCTTATTTTTAACAAATGTACCATGATTATTGTTAGGAAAGGCTGAGTTTAAGAAGGACAGATGCTCATTGTCATTTTTTCAGTTTTTCTATAAATCAAAAATTATTTTAAACAAAAGGTAGTAAAACTCACCAGCCTTGAGACTTTTCCTAGGAGTTTAGGCAATCTCTAACTCTGAATGTTCCAGAAGGGGAGAGGCAAAGGACAAAGTAGACATTCTTTGGAACATGCCTTTCTCAACCTGCACAAAACTCAATTTTCTTACCAAATAATTATTTTACTTATATAATTGAGTTGTATGAAACATGATCAAAGAAAACAGTAAATTCTGCTATTGAGTGCCTTCCACCAAAAAGACTGGGATCTTCAGCACGAGAGGTAAAGTGTTGCATTTTATGGTAGTAAAAGTTTCAACTTGTTCAGTGTAGTCAATCAGTCACAGTTGTGAGTTGTATTTGAGGTAACATTATATTGAGTGCACTGTAAATCATGGATCACAAACAATGCATTAACATGAAATTTTATTTCAGACTATGAAAATGTACTAAAGAAAAATACAAGTTTAAATTGGTTTATGGTGACATTGCAGTCACCATAAAGATAATTCAGTAGTGGTTTGAGGGATTTCATCATGGTTGGAACTCAATTAAAGAACGTCCAGTGGATCTCTGGATATTATTTAACATCCAGAACCCAAAAGAATACTGAAAGAGTAAGTTGAAATAATTCCAGCAAACATGTCCTTGACTACTAGGGAAATCTGTGAGGTTCTGACCATGGTTTAGGCAACAGCATTGTGATTATGATTCTATTCAATGCATTTTACCACCAGATTTGAACTTGATCTAAGTTAATGCAAAATGTGTTCCATAAGCTTTGATGGCCAAATAAAAGCAAAAGTACGTGTCAATTTCATAGGAATTGTGTTACTGTTCTGCCTAAGATTCCAGCTTTCCAAGGAGTGAGATCATGGTAGATGAAGCTTGATTCTATGATTATGATTCTGAGACCAGGCTCAGAATTCTCAGAAGAAATTGTGATCTCCTCATCCAAAAAATGAAACAGCATTCTAATCAACATTCAACAACACGATGCTATTGTTTGTGATTTTTTGGTACAAGCTATGTTTGTACCTATGAACACTACTGTGAATTATGAATATAATAAGGATGTGTTAGGGCATTTAAGGAACAATGTGTGTGGAAAACAAACTAAAAAATGGGCAATCTGCCTCATCTGCCATCATGACAACAGTCTGTATCACATATTGCTCCACTTACGGCAATTTCTGTCAAAAATATATTAGGATGTTTCCTCATCCAGCTTGTTAACTGGTTCTGGTGCCCTGGACTTCTGGCTTTTTTAAAAATTCAAAATGAAAGGCAAAGTTTTGACACAATTCAAGATCTTGAGGGAACTAAGACTGCACAACTAAACACAATCTTGAAAGGGAACTTTCAGAATTGACTCAGAAAGTGGCAAAAATGGTGGGACAAGTGTGTTAGAAGCAGAGTAGAACATTTTCTGGGAAATTAATGAGAATGTGTCTTTTACTACACTTCTTAAAAAATTATATGTTTCACATAATTTCAGATCATCTCACATGTCTTCTCTTAGTTTAACATTTATATTTTGGCGAGGTTTTTGAAGATAGATATTTGTCCAGTATGAATAAAATCCTGGGGCACAAGACAGTTAATTTCTCTTTTAAACTCATTCTAGAGGCTTGACCGGCACAAATGTTGCTCTGAACTCCTTGCAGCCAGACCCAGGGTTCGGGCGGCATCACACTCGGGGGTACACTCTGCCTAGCTCCCTGGGACTGGGAGGCCTTGGCCCCCACCCATTTAAGGCTGAGGCTCCATCTGCATGCCCCGGGAAGCCGCCCTCACTTGCTGCACACAGGATCCAGCTCTACCGGGTCCCACAACTCAGCGCGACCCAAGACTCAGTGTGACCCTCAGGGGAACGCCCTGCCAGCCTCGCAGGACACAGAGGTACTCAGCCCAACCCAGCTCAGCCCAGGACCCCAGAGCTGCTCAGCAGGGACTGACCAGCATAGTTGCAGGGCCTTGGAGAGCTTGGGCTCCCCCCACCAGAGTGCAGAGCACGCACAAGTTCCACAATTCAGTGGAGCAGCCATTGCGCTGCATCCTAGAGCTCGCCAGTCCCATCCAGCCAGGACCAAGGCCCCGGCACTGTAGGCCTGGAACTTGCCCAGGCTTGCCCAGCACAACTGTTGCTCTGACTCCTTGCAGTCAGACTCAGGGTCCAGGTGGCATCACACACCGGGGTACACTCTGCCTAGCTCCCTGGGACTGGGAGGTCTTGGCCTCCACCCAGTTAAGGCGGAGGCTCCACCCACATGCCCGGGGAGGCCACCCTCACTTGCTTCGCACAGGATCCAGCTCTACCGGGTCCCATGACTCAGCGCGACCCACAGGGAAACGCCAGTCAGCCTTGCAGGACACAGAGCCACATAGATTCTAGAAGAAAATGACAAAACGAAAGGCCAAGAGGCAGTCTCAGTCCCCCAGCCTACTGAGAACAAACCCAAGAGACACTGAAATAGAAGACAGTGGGGGGTCACACAAATGGACATTCTGAAATGATAGAAAATGCAGTAAAGAAACAGCTTGATGAAGCTATAGAGAAATTTAAATCAGAAATATTCTCTCAGCTAAAAAATGAAATGAGAATCATTATTAAAGAAATGTTGTGTGTATCTAAAGAAGAGCAAGATAAAAAAATAGAAGAACTTCAGAAAATGATGGAAGCTTTGAATGAACAATATAGGACACAAACAGAATGCATGAAACAAATGCAAAGGGAAATGCAGGAAATGAAAAACTCCATGGAAAGTTTGAAAAACCGCTTGAATGAAGCTGAAGATAAAATCTCAGATCTTGAAGACAGCATGGGAGATCATGGCTGCAAAAGAAAAGATCTCTTAAAAATAGTAAGGAACCAAGAAACAGCAATTCAACAGCTGCAAGACGATTCCAAGAGAAATAACATAAGATTAATAGGCATAAATGAAAAAGCAGGGGTCAGTACTAATGACCTGCAAAGACTATTCACAGAAATAATAGCAGAAAACTTTCCAAACATGGGAAGAGAATCTGAAATACAGGTAACTGAGGCATACAGAACCCCAATTAACCATAACCAAAATAAATCTTCACCCAAACATATAATAATAAGGGTATCAGAAATACAGCATAAGAACAAAATACTAAAAGTTGTCCGAGAAAAGAAACAGATGACCTATGAAGGAAAGCATATCAGAATCACGGCAGACTTCTCAACACAAACCTTTAAGTCTAGAAGAGCTTGGAGTGAAGTATTTCAAATCCTGAAAGAAAACAACTTTCAACCCACACTGATGTACCCTGCAAAACTATCCTTAAAAATTGATGGAGAAATAAGATACTTTCATGACAAAGAACAACTGAAGGAATTTATGGCCACCAAAGCAACACTACAAAGAGTACTGAAAGACACTCTAGAAAGAGACAAAATCACCACAATTATAAGGATA
>RJWM01030339.1:0-23184 GCA_004363535.1 Dasyprocta punctata
CATGCCACCCTGCTTGGAGACAGCTGATTATGCACTGAAACCTTCACAAGCTGTAAGCTAAATAAACCTTTTCTTCCTTAATTTTGGGCTTCAGGTACTTTGTCTCAGCAATGAGAGAAAAGTAACCAAGACAATAGCCTGTATCTCTAGCAGACTTTATATAATGGTAAGTGTTATGGCTTATATCCGGCTGTCCCCCCAAAGCCTCATGTGCTCATAGGTGAGGCATTTGGGAGGTACATGGATCATGGAGGTGTGATACTCAGCAGTGGATTTGCCCACTGATGATGTGATGTTGGGGGGGGGGGCGAAACCTGGTCACAGGTGGGGGTCCTTGGGCACGTGGGCCTGGAGGGTTTATCATCCTCCCTCTTCCTTGATCACTGTCTCTGCTTCCTGCTGCCATGATATGTGCTCCTTCTCCACTGTGATGCCCCTCTGCTATGCTTCCCTGCCTTGGAGCCAGTAGACTGGACTGGTTCATCTACAACTGTGAGCGAAAATAAACCTCTCCTCCTTTAACTTGTGGGTGTTGGGAATTTTATCCCAGATATGAGGAAAGTAACTAAGGCAGTAAGATATAACATATATATCTGCCTCCTCTAGTTGAGTATAAACTTAGGAGGGTAGGAACTCAGTACTCTTTCTCCTATGAAAACAGCACCTGGCACATTGTACTCCTTGAGCCAATGCATGGTTTACCTGACTTCCTGTAGGTGTCCATGTCACTTCAATTTTTATAGCCCCTGTCAGAAACTAAACATTTATCAAGTTATCCACTCCAAAGCCAGGTACCAGAGCACATGCCTATCAGCTCAGCTACTTGTCCAATATGGGCAACTTACAAATAAAATAATAAAGGGTTGGGGATGTCGTTCAGTAGTAGAGTTCTTTCCTAGCATGTACGAGGTTCCTGGATTTAATAGCCAGTAGAGAAAGAAGAAGAGAAGAAGAGAGGAGGAGAGTGAGGGGGAGTGGAGGGAGAGAGAGAGAGAGAGAGAGAGAATAGCAGGGCATAATGGTATGTGCCTGCAATCCCAGCACTTGGGAGGCTGAGGCAAGAGGATTGCCACAAGTTTAAGGCCAGTCTAGACTATTTAGTGAGTTCAAGTCTGAACTACACAGTGAGACTGTCTCAAAAAGTAAAAACAAAACAAGAATGACATCCACCCAGACTCTCAGTACAAAGGAGGTATCTATTTCTTTTCAAATTACCTCTCCCCCAGCAATTACATTTTTTTTGTGTGTGGGGGGCACCAGGGATCGAACTCACAACCTCGCGCCTGACAGACAGGTGCTTAAGCCACTGAGCCAAACTCCTGGCCTTAGCTTTTTGAGGCAGGATTGCATTATGTAGTTCAGGCCAGCCTTGTGCTCACATTGTGGCCCAAGCTGGTCTCGAACTCACAACGCTCTACCTACCACAGCCTCCCGAGTACTGGGATTAAAGGCATGCGCCACCACGCCTGGCTAGCAATTACATTTGTAATAAATGCAATTCTTTAGTAGGGATTACATTTCATACCGTTTTGTCTATTCCTCAGGCTCCAATGAGACCTTTTGGGAATCTGTCCTCATTTAATGTCTTTCTGGGATAGTTCAAGCTTCAGCTATGAGAAGGCAGCTAAATACAGATCCTTGAATTTGACAGAGTTGATCCTACGTTTCTCAAAAAGAACTTGAGTAGGTCAAGGCTTCAGACTGAGTTGTTCAAATGAAGAGAAGGGATTTTGTAAGGAAAAGAAATAGTGCAAAAAAAACCCCATTAAACTCGGCCATCTATCTTACTACAAATAGTCATGATATATTTTCTTGCGTACCCATAGTTGACAAAATAATGGTTTCTAAAATTTCCACATTCTAATCCCTAGAGCCTGTGAACATGTTTCCTATTACATGGCAAAAGGGACTTCAGAGACAGATTTATTTGTTTATTTAGTGGCACCGGGGATCAAACTCACAACCTCGCACCTGTCAGGCAGGCACTTAAGCCACTGAGTCAAACTCCCGGCTTCAGAGACAGATGTGATTAAGGTTAAGAATTTTGAGATGGGGCAGGGATTTAGCTCAGTGGCGCAGCACCTGCCTGGCAAGTGCAAGCAAGGTCCTGAGTTGGATTCCTGGTAGCAACAACAAAAAAAGAAACTTGAGGTGGGGAAGTGGCCTGGATTATGCTCACGGGCCCTTACAAGTAGATAACCTTTTCTGGCCCCAGAGAATCCAGGAGATGGCAGCATGAGAAGGATCTGACCTGCCATTGCTAACACAGATGGTGGAAGGGGCCACCAACCAACCAAGGCATTCGAGAAGCTGAAAAGGCAGACTGAGTGTGGTGGTGCACACCTGTAATCCTAGCACTCAGGGAGGATGACACAGGAGGACTGCTGCAAATTTGAGGCCAACCTGGACTTGTACTGAGTTCAAGGCCTGAACTATAAGATTGGACCCTGTCCCAAAAGGAAAGACAGAAAAAAAATAGCCTTTATTGTGCACACGCAGGTTTCTTGGGGAACCCAAAGCAGGAAGGCAATAGAGCTGAGAATATTTGCAGGACCACAGAGGAAAGCTGCTTCCAAGAGAGGGTAATTCCTCTCTGTACCCCACCCCATCTGCACTCTGTTTCTTTCTCCTCTTCCTATAAACATTCTTGCTACTATTTTGTTCACAGTGTATGAGGGCTGAGCTTCAGCTTAGTCTGGTGACTAGAATCTCATTCTCAATTCCAAAGACCCAGGGAAGGAGCCTGGCACAATCTAGGCTAAGCTCTCTGACTGGCTGAGCGGTGTCCTTGCAAAAAAGACTTGTTGAAGCCCTAATGCCCCACTTCCCCCAACTCAGAATGTGACCTTAGTTGGAGTTAATGTTCAATTAAAATGAGGACCTACTAGAGTAGGGTGGGCCCTTAATCCAAGGACTGGAGTCCTTGTAAGAAGAAGGAAGTTGGGACACAGACAGACTCAGATGAGGGAAGGTGCCGCGTGAGGATGGGGAGTACACAGTCATGCTGCCACCAGCCAAAGAATGCCTGGGACCACCAGATGCTGGAAGAGGTGCAGACAGATTTTCTCCTTGTGTCTTCAGGGGGAGCATGACTTGAAAAAACCTTGATTTCAGACTTTTGACCTCCAAAGTTGAGGCAATACATTTCTATCATTTTAAGCCATCTAGCTTGAAGTGTTTTGTAATAGCAGCCCTAGGAAATGAATACTGCCCAAGTTTGACCCAATCAGCTATGTCTAAGGGACCAGGACTTACAGTGCACATGTGCTTCCTCACAACTCACCACTGTGGACAGGGGGTGTAAGGGGGCCTAGTTTCCAAAGGAAAAACAATCATCGTGAGTTGCTGAGCTATAGCCTCAACTTTATTTTGAGACAGGGTCTTGTTAAATTGCCCAAGCTCCCAGAGTGCTGGGATTACAGGTATGTGCTGCTATGCCTGGTTTTTTGGTTTTGGTTTTTTGGAGACAGTGTTTGGCTATGTAGTTCAAGCTGGCCTTGCATTCACTATGAAATCCAGGATGGCCTCAAACTTGTGGCAATCCTCCTGCCTCTGCCTCCAAAGTGCTGGGATTACAGACATGCCTCACCCGCATAGTGTCTGATATTCAATTTTTTATGGTTTGTTTTACTTTACAATATTTAGCTCTTTTACTTTTCTGGAATGCATTTCAGTATATGATTTGAGACACAAATCTGTTACTTATTTTCATACTGTAAGTAATCTATTCATTTAATACTTTTTATTACTTTTATTAGTGATTACTCTTCCCCTCTATCCCTGTCTTGCTTTTTGTTTATTAGAAAGTGAGTACTCAAGTTCGGAAACATTTCTGGAATCTATGATTTTCTATTCAACAGATTGACTTACCAGGTTTCTGGCATGGAGTGAGAAGATTCTGGAAGCATAATTTCCAACCTGAGCTTACTTTATTCCTCCTGTAAGTGCTTTATCTATGGCAATTTGTAATATCTAATTACCAAAAGCTTTTTTTGGTGGGTACTAGTGATTGAATTCAAGGCCTTTATGCTGAACTACAACTCCAATCCTCTTTTAAAAAATATTTTGAGACAGGATTTTGCTACTTAACAGGCTGGTCTCAAACTCCTGCCTCAGTCTCCTAAAGTGCTGAGTTATAGGAATGTGTCACTAAGCCCATAAACTTATTTTCGAAGGAATGGGGGTGTTTACAGAATGTTCCTGATCTTTTTAGAGTAACAGACCTGGAGAACTCTTCTGCTGGGAGAGGCTGTGCTGTTTCTCTTTTTGAAACTGGTCCCTGGCCCTGTTAACACATCTGGTCTTCAGGATGAAGATGAGTCAGAAAATAACAAAGGCTGCACAGTAAATATGTGCTTGGCACACAGTAAGCAATCAAACCATGTCAGGTAATGATTAGAGATGGCCAAAGAACACAGCTCACTCCTGCCATGGTCAACATTTGCTCACTCCTAAGGCCCTTCACCTCATCAGGCCATGAGGCTGGAAAGCTGGTTTGTGCTAAGCTAAATGGTCACCCCAAAAATGTTCATGTCGTAATCCCCAGAACCTATGTATATCTAACCTTATATAGTAAAATGGATTTTGTAGATATAGTTAAATTAAGGTTCTTAAAACAGGTAAACTATCCTGAATAATCCAAGTGAGTCCAATATAATCACAAGGGAACTGTAAGTGGGAAGGTCAGAGAAAAAGAAGAGGTGATCAGAAACTTGAGTGGTGTGTTCTGAATATGGCAAGACAATCCATGCCAAAGAATGCAAATGGCTCTGGAAATTGGAAAAACCAATTTTCCCTGGAGCCCCAGAAGGAACACAGCCCTAATCACACCTTGATTTTAGTTCAGTGAGACCATTTTGCACTTCTGACTTCCAGATCCAAGATAACAAATTTATGTGTTTTAAGGCATTAATTTACAGCAATTTGTGATAGTAGCAATAGACAATCAATACAGACTATAATTCTACTTAGGAGGCTGAAGTTAGCCTGGGCAACTTAGTGAGACCCTAGTCTCAAAATAAAAGCAAAACAAAACAGAGGGAACCTGAATTTCTGCAAAATTTGCTCTTCTGGACACGGAACCTTGTTTAGTTGTAAGGTCTGAGGCCCACCGAAATTAACAGTGGCTTTCTTCTTGCCACCCGCCCAGATTTGCACTAACCTTCCAGCTTTGCCTTCCACATCTGCTCCCTCCTCCTCCTCCCCAGCTTGATTTTCTGCTGTCCCCAAGAATGTATTACTATTCATCCACTTTGGGGCCTACATTTAACTAGCTGTTCTAAGTACTGAAGTTAAGCTTGTCTGTTTGGGACTGGGGTATTATAAAAGTAAAAATTCAGGGAGTGACTTCAGTTGAAACATCAGTCCTGGTCTTCCTTCCTCCGTGACCTCCAAAGGGAGCCTCCTCTCAGATGAGCTCCTCAAAGCTGCTGGACCCCAAGGGCTTTTTACCCCAGCTGCTAGCCGAGGACACTCACTTCTGGGTCCGGGTTACTAAAAGAAAGGGAAGTATTAACTATATGTTTCTGGCACTACTCAGGAAAGGCAAATTAACCAAGAAAGCGGTTTTTTACTCTTCTTTCTCAGACTAAAAATCCCTTACTTTTTTTTTCTTTTAAGCAAACATATTTATAGTATCCCTGACAGTATGACTTAATTCAATCGATGGAACCAATCATGTAATGAAAAGGCCCTTACTTTGAATGTTACATTCGTGACTTTATTTTTTTCTTCCCGTTCTGTTAGCAGCTAGGAGCTAAACATTGGCCCGAGCCCCAGGCGGCTGCTGGAAACCGCCCTCCCAGGAGCAGAAGGCTCGCTTAGGAAACACTGGGGGCGGGAGCGACCTCGTGACTCTTTGTCTCCCAACACCATAGGGACCCTCTCCAATTCCCACCCCGCCACCGCCAGCGCAAGCCCCGAGTCTGAACCTCCCGACAGGAAGAGGGGCGAGGCGACACCGGAGACCCTCTGCAGGTTCCCGGCTCCCCAAGCACCAGCCCCTCGCGGGAGGGGCGAGGACCACCCACGAAGCGACGCGGCCCCACCCCCTACGCCCCGCCCCCGCACGCTGCCCGGGCGCGCGTATGCTCAGCTCCTGCGGATCCAGAGGGAGGACGACCACCAGCGGGCCGGACTGCATAGAAGAGATGACCTTCCTCCGCAGGGCAGAGGAGGGGAACCCTGCTCCAGGCGGAGGGTGCTCTTAGCCTGCCTTCTCGATCTCCATTCTAAATTCTCGGTGGCAGATTTTGATCCTCCTCGATTTGGAAAAAAAAAAAGTGCCGTCGGGTTTTGGAATAAAATTGCATCGTTTACAGATCAGAACTGGACAGCTTTCGTTCTAATTTAGGCCCGGAAGGGCGAAGCTGAGGTAGATGGGGCATGTCGGGGTCACAGAGGTCTGTGGCCTTTAGAGGAGTCTCCGGTCTCTCTTGGAGGCAGGGCCCACAGGCTGGACCCTTCTGCTTTTCCCCTTCTAATTTCCAGAATGGAAAATTCATGGAGGCCTGCTTAGCCCAGGTCAACAAGCTTTTTATTGCCACTTCTGGCACCCTCTACCCCCAGCAAGAATCCTGCTTCTTACACTGTAGAAACACCAAGTTCTGCAGGGGAGTAGGACTAGGGGTGTTACCACTCCTCTGCACACTGCCAAGTTAAAGAAAATCCCACTTGCAGGAGAGGGAGGGCCCGATAGAGGAATTCAAGGACATGTATGGCTCAGTTCCACTTCTGCTGGCTGCCGAGTATAAGGATCATGGTTCTAAACTTTTTTCAGAGGGCGTGGGGTGGGAATGAATTTGGCAGCTGTTGTACCCCTTGCCCTTGCTGCCATGTTACCATGGAAATGAGGGAGGTGCAGGATGTACCTCAATCCGACTACCTGGGAGGACACTCCTACCCAACACCACAGCTGTCCCTGGCCAACCCCCCACACTCCCTATTGCCTGGTCTCGCTCCCTTCTCTGGAGCTGGTATCATGCCGACTAGACTCCAGGCAGCGCTGTGCTATCTAGTTTCCACAGCCAGGGCTCGCTGGCAGCAGCATCTAAGTATCCACCGAGCTCAGTGGCAGCTCTATGTCGGCTGTATTGCCCCCGTGAAAAAGTAGCAGCAGCTAGTATCCCCACAGCTCTGTGCAACTGGAGTTTCCTAAACCTCTGCCCAGACAAAATTTAAAAACATAAACCCGAACACTTAAGGTTAGAAACAACACAAAATAACTCTCTTAATGCTGAGGGCTAGGATGGGGGAGGGAGGCACATCCTTTGAGACTTGAGCCCCCTGTGCACCCTCCCTTCTTTCTGCCCATCTGGAGTTTGCTTCATCCCAGTGGGCCATGATCGCTGGGGGACTGGAATCCAAATCTCCTTGGGTGCTGTTCTCAGCATTGGCTGCTGCTGGTCAGTGGGGCTTGCCTGTTGCCATGGCGAGAGGTGGTGCAGGATGGATTCTCAATACCATGGGTCAGCGCGGTGCTGCTGGTTGTAGAGCTGTAGCTTGATCTGATCTTTTATCTGATTCACAAGGATCTGGGATAGCAGGATTCCCACCAGCTGAGAAAGCAAGAAAGGAATTGGGAGCTCAGCAACCAGTGACGCCCCTCCTTCCCCTGGTTCAGTCTTCCCAGTGACATAAGCATCCTCAGCAATGTCAGTCCCGGAAACCACAGCTGGTCCCCAAGCACCCTCCCCTAAACAAAGGAGTCTTTGCAGAGTTTGTGGGACCTACAAGTTACACCGGGTAAGTTACCTGGGGAATGGCTAGCCCCAGTGCCACACCACCAAGTAAGAATAGGTTGCTGTGTATCCAGTTGACCAACTTGTCAATACATCCGTTGGTATAGATGACGTTACTAGCTTCCGAGTATTTAAGAGCCTGCATACCTTGGCCACACATAGTGTTGATCACTGCCTGGGGAAAGAGTTGAAAAGTCAAATGGGTCTCCCATGCCAATAACTTCTTGTTTTGGACCTTAGCTGAAGGGTCTCCCACCCTTCCTAAATTCTGAAACTGTTAAGAGTATCTGTGGAGGATGCTGGTCTGGAAATTGCTAAATGCACTTCTCGTCCCTTGGGAAGCTTCAATCTAGTTCTCCTTTCTTTATCTGCCTTTTCTGAACCCCCATGTGGGCAATAGGAGCAAAAAGTTAATGGAGCCACCAAAAAGCATCTGACACCTGTCCTACAAAACTGCTTGGTTAAGCTATAAAATGGGCAAGAAAGTAACTTAGGTCACTACCCAGAAAGAAGTGAGAAGGAATATTTGCTCACCTGGTTTGGGGTAGGCAAGCAACAGGAGTAAGGGACAGAGCATCGCTCACGGCTGGGGTTATCGTCTGAGCAGTTGAAGTACATATTCTGGGACCAGTCCTTGTAGGAAATTCCTCCACAGCAGCTGAACTGCAACAGAGCCCATGGCAAAACTTAAGAATCACCCGCCGCAACTTACCCGGACATAACCTCGAACCTTGATCTCAAGTCTCCCAGTTTTTTTTTTTTTTTTTCTGGCACCGGGGATTGAACTCACAACCTCAGGCGCATAAGCCGCTGAGCCAAACTCCTGGCCCTTCCCAGTTGTTTTCACCCACAGAAAGTTTTTCTTCTTAATTTCTATTACTTTATATATCTTGTTATAACTTACCAAAGTGCTGGATATTATAGTTGTGTGTATGTGTATAATATGTATTTTTAAATTTACATATTCAACTATACTCCTTGAGAGAAGGTACAGAAAGTTCTGACTTTGTAGTTCTGCATGGCACAGTCTGATAAAAGGAGGTGTCCAAAAATATTGGCTAGAGCTCAGGATATAGCTCCATGGAACAGCATGCACAAGGCCCTGGGTTCGAACCCAGCAACACCAAAAAGTAACAAAACAGTCAACAATACAGGCCGAGGTACTTAAAAGATCAGTGCTTTAAAACCTTGACTTAAGATAGAAAAAACACAAGAAGAAATCTTCAGTATTCTGAGTTCATAGTTACTCTGTGAAAGCAAATAAGATACCAGTCCAGTGTGTGTTGCACCATAAGAAGGGGAACTCAGCATTGTTCTTAAAGTACCTTTATTTAAAATTTAGCTTTGATTCATAGCAGCATTGTTTACAGTGGCCAAAGGTAGAAGCAACCCAACTGTCCATCAGTGGATAAATGGATAAACAAAATGTGATACTGATATACACTGGAATATTACTCAGTCTTTTATTCACCATTATATACCATTTATCCCAAGAATTGAAGGTTAAATTAATATATGAAAATCTATCAGCCATATACTAAATGATAAATTCAAAATTACATGATCACCTTTAGTAGGTGCAAAAAACAATTTCACAATATCCAAACCCTCTCATGCATTTTCAGTTTCTGTTGTTATATGTTTATATAGTTGACATTTTCTGATGGTTGATCCTCTTGTCATTGTCATTGTCCAGCATATCTACTTTATTTTAGTAGTACATATTTGCATTTGCAAGATGAAGTGTACATTCATCTTAAGCACTAGGTGCATGTATATAACATGATTTGTTCCTTTTTTACATGCTCTTCTCACATCTCTCCCTCCATCTCTAAGTCTCCTTTCCCCATTTCCGTTCTTGTTTTTGTTATCCTTAGCTCGTGTTTATGACATAAAATGTTTACATTCACGGTGGGTGTTTGGTACCTGTACATGATAAATCATAAATCTTACTTCCCCTTCCCCTGACCCTCAGTCTTCTGGACCCCTTCCTATTTGCAAGTGATCTGTCTCCTTGTTTCCTTCTATCCATTCTTTATTTTGCTCTTTGTTTGTTCTTTGCTTTACTCAAATGAGAGATACCATACAGTATTTAAGCCTGCGTGTCTGATTTATTTCACTCAACATTAAATTTTCCAGGTGCATCTATTTTCCTACAAATGTCTCACATTTATTCTTCTTTATAGCCATGCAGTAGTAGATATCACATTTTCCTGAGTTTATTGCCGGCCACACAGGCTGCTTTCAGGGCTTAGCTATTGTGAATTGTACTGCAATAAACATGAGTATGCATGTATCTCTGTAATATCATGGCTTTAACTGTTTTGGAAGATTCCTAGAAGGGGAATTACTGGGTCAAACAGAATTTTTCATTTTAGTACTTTGAGAAATCTCCATACTGATTTCCATAATTTTGTATTAGTTTACCAACAACGTAGGAGAGTTCCTTTTATACTTAGTCTTAAAAGGAAGGAAATTCTAACACATGCTACAACCTGGATGGAAGATATGTCAAGGGAAATAAACCAGTCACAAAAGGATGAATATTATATAGGCTCATTAATTAATATGAGGTACCTAGAAGAGCCAAATTCACAGAAACAGAAAGGAGAATGATGACTGCTAGGGCAAGAGGGAAATGGGGAGTAGATGTTTAATGGGTACTGAGTTTGACTTGGGGAAGATAAAAAGTTCTGTAGAGGGGTGATGGTAATGGTTGCATACACGTGAATGGTTTTGATACCACAGGTCTGTACATTGAAAAATGGTAAATTCGGTAGAGTACAGTGCTTGCCTGACACATGAAGCCCTGGGTTTGATTCCTGCATTACAAAACAAAAACTAAATTTCATGCTATGCATATTGACCACACTTTAAAAAATGTAACTTTTGACTAGATGGAGCCAGGCATCCCAGTGAACGCATGTAACCCCAGCATTCTGGGAGGGTAAGGCAGGAGGGTCACAAGTTCAAGCCCAGCCCAGGCAACTTAATGAGACCTGTCTCAAAAAAAGGTAGGGGTGCTGGGGATGTAGCTCAGTGGTAGAGCATTGGCCTGGCATGTGTGAGGGCCTGGGTTCAAGTCCCAGAAACAGGAAAAACAAAACAAAACACAATTGGTTGGTTTCTCATTCTGCTATGGGCAACCACTTATAATAGTTCGCATATAGATTGTTCCAGAATTCTTTTGCAAATATGAATATATATTCTCCCACCTTTTTTTAAAAAACATAAATGAAAGATTACTATATATACAGTTCTGTATCCTTAAAAAACTGTAAAAGAGCTCTATGCAAGTGTGTGTTTTGCCAAACCTATTTCCAGAATGTACAAATTACCTACCAAGTAATGAAGAGGCCTGTGGGAAAGCCCTTGAGGATGAAGCATCGCCTGGAAAGACTCTTAACTGTTACCCACAGCCCCAGGCCCTGCTGACTCCACCACACAAAGCCCATACCTTCTTCTGACCAAAATCAATGAGGTTCTGCAGATCCAAGTCATCTCGGTAATGCACAATGGCATTATTGATGATCTCACTCACTTTCCCCCGAGCCTGCAGAGACACGGGAAGGGAATCAGGACCCAGGACAAATCCCTAACTTATCCCTCCCTACAGAAGTGACAGTAGACTGGGATCATCTTTTTTCTTTTATTTTTCCTGCTTGTTGTCACAGTAGAAGTTGTGGGAGTCAGGAGGGTACCCTCCACATATACTGCAGTGTGGTCAGAGCCCCAGGGTAGCCATTCTCAGACCCCAAGCAGCCTGGCACAGGCTTGGCTCCCTCTCCCATCCCACTCTGGGTACACACTGATAGCAACCAAACCTGGCCTTGCCAAATGGTTCCAGGCCCCTTCTTATTGCCCCAGTTCCAATTCTTCCATCATAGTCATTTGGTGTCCATCACCTCCCATTCCAACATCTTTTAAAACACTGGATAGTTCTCTGACACCTTGAGGACCACGAACCAGCAAAACTCCCCCAGCATGCATTTCTTTAGGCCCATACCCTTGAGGAGCCCTATCAGCTTACGTGAGCGGAGGCCCAGCCCCAAGTCCCCTGTCTTGTACATATGAGATAAGGAGGGAAGAATCTGAGGCTGATGGTGGCACCATGACAACAGCCTTTTCCCTCATTGACAGACAACTCGATAAGAGAAAAAGGATATCTACCTTCTACTCTTAACACCAAAATGGGAGAGGGGGAAAGTTTAGAGGTCTGGGTCCCTAAGAAATATTAGGACATCTCTCCCAGGAGCTGGAGGGGGGGGGGTGCCATTGATCAAAGATCAAGATTATCTCCCTTTTATGATGGTAGTGGAGACTGAACCTAGAGTCTTCACACTGAGCTACATCCCAAGCCCTTTTTTATTTTATTTTGAGGCAGGGTCTCACTACTAAATTGTCAGAGCAGGGTTTGAATTTGCAATCTTTCTGCCTCAGGCCCCTACAGTGCTGGGATTACAGGTGTGTACCACCATGCCCAGCTCAGATCATCCTTCTTTATCTGAATCAGCCTTGAGAAATCAGAACCAAGTCCTAATGAGGGAAGTTGGCCAGTTCTGAAGCCCATCTGTCCTTGGCCCTCAGGTACCAGTGAGCAAGAGATATGCTGAACCTGCTGTCACTGCTTCTCTGAGATATATTTCAAAATAATCCAGGGTTCATCTCTTGTATACTCTTACCACAAAATATTTGTTGACGGATGCAAAATGGAGAAACTAATGTATTTAACAGAGAGGTGTGTGCCAAACTGTAGCACTGACCTCTAGTGGACATAAGAAAACTGCATCTTTTTAGACCACACATTTCTATCATTCTAGGATTTTAAACCAAAAGGACTACAAAATTTTGAATCAACTCAACAGCTCTCAAGTTCACAATTTTCCACCATGTTCTCTTTCTGCTCCACTACTTTTCTCATGGTTTCCTTCCATAGTCTATACCTTGTCCCAGGTAATCATTTGCCCTTTGGGAAGGGAATCTTGGTTCTGAATTAAAAGGACTGTTGCTGCATGGTAGACTACCTCCATATATGCTAAACACTGTTCAAATCATGTTTTCTTTCCCCCACCTCCCCTTGTTTATCTCAACAATTTCTAAGGAAATAAGAGGCTCTGCGTGTCACCTGTGGCCCACCTGATCAATGAGTTTTATTTAGTTATTTACCATTAAAGTTGCAGGTTATTTAAATTTCATGTTTACAGAATTTTCTTCCCTGTTGGTTTCTCAGACTGACAGAGGAAACACTTTACAAATGTGAAATTCTCTTTACATATGGTGACTTTAAAGGCCACTCATTCATCCCTAAGGAAAACCTTCCAAAGGCTGCTGTTTCTCAGGGGAAGGAGTGCTGTGGTTAATTAATCAGGCTAAATACTAGCAGGAACTTTCCCTCCCTCCCTCTGGTTCACTGCTGACAGGTCCCTGGACTCCTAACAATACCTTGTCTGAGAAGACGAAGCCCAGGACCCCAGCAGCCAGCTGCAGCAGGAACACGATGGTGAGGCAGAGGGAGAACTGAGGCAGTAGGCAGGAAAAAGAGACAGTCTGTTACCATTCCGGGGAGCAGTCCTCCGCCCAGGACCATGGGAAGTGTTGAGGGCGCTAGGCTCATCTTCAAGATGCCTCTAACTGGGACACTTTCTGAGAGTGGCCACCCTGTTACTGTACCTGGGGCCAGGGCACCTGGGGCTGAACTCTTCAGTGAGGGGTGGGCAGCACAGGCTTTCAGGGTCAGGTGGGACACAAGAAATGGGAAACCTGCAGGAATGGCCTCAGGAGACCAGCTGGCACCCCAGGGAGGTCTTTCCACTCACGGTCTGTAGGAGGCAGATGTTCTCGCGCAGGGATCCGATGCAGCCGCAGAAGGTGAGCAGGAACATGAGGACACCCACCACGATGAGCAGGATGGCAGGATCCACTGCCAGGCAGGCCAAGGCTGCTTCTGAGGGGAGGGCCCACTCTGTCTTTCCCCAGTGCCCACTGAGGGGGCTCCCAGGGATAGATGAGAGGGTGCCCGTGATCTGTGCTGCTCTTCATGGGGAATCTCCATGTGAAGGTTATGTGGAGGCAGTGCCATCCTCCCATAGGGAGGACAGAAAGGGCCCAGGAGGAGTTGTGGCACTTAACTTGATGAAATAACAAAGTAAGAAAGAGCCTTTATTCCTGGGCTTATGAGTGGAGGAGCCACTCTGGCTCCAGAAAAGAAATAGGATGGCATCGGGCTCACTGGCTTTGTGGAGACCATTTCTGGGAGCCTTTGTGCAGAGGAAGGGAATGGAGGTTGAGTTACTCCAGAATAAGCTAGGCAGGGGTTATGGCCTTGACGACTCTCTGCTGCCAGAGGCCTAGCTTCTCTTTCTGACACTTCAAAGGTAGGACTATGGAAGACTCATGGAAGCTCTGGGAACACAAATGAACTGGCATGAGCAGGCTGGTCAGATGGAGCAGACCACTGAGCTCTGGCTTCAGGGAACAGGAAGAGAGAGGGTCAGGGCTGGAAGAGGCAGAGGGGAATGGGCTGGGCGGCAGTTCGGGGAGGTGAGAGGAGATAACAGCTCACCTGCGTGCTTCATCAGCCGGGCATAGACGCCCACCGCCACCATCACCATGGAAATCACCTATGGAAACAGGAAGACAGCCAGACTCAACCTTGAGATATCTGGAAGTCAGAGAGCCCTAAACACTGTAACCTTCCAGGAGAACAGGAGGGGGCAATCATCCCAGGGCCCAGGAGTGACCCCGCCCCCAGTAATAATGCTGGTGACATCTGTCAGGGCTCCACCTCCATGAATACATTTCCCAGTATTATCTCATAACATCCTTGCGACACACAATTATCTTGTGAGGCAGATATTATCCCCACTTTACAGATGAGGAACTTAAGGCCATACAAGTTTAATATAGAACAATGATTTAAAAGATGGGCTTCCAGGGGGCTGGGAGCCCGACTCAGTGATAAGAGTGTATACATGAGGCCTTACGTTCAATCTTTAACACTAAAAAATACTCTGAAAAACAAAAACATGGGCTTGAGAGTGAGACAGACTAGGCTTCATGTGGGACAAACTTCTGAGCCTTAGATTTTATATCTGGAAGTGTGAATTCAGAACAAACAGCTATGTCTAATAAGATTCTTGTGAAAATTAAAATAATGAGTGAAGAGTATTTTATTATTTTATTGATACATTTTAGATATACATAATGATCACATTTATCATATAGAATTTATACCTGTGTATGATATAACTTGTTTTTTCCCCCATTCCACTACCCTCCCTGTGTGAAGAATAACAGAAGGCCTAAAAATAAATATTATCCGCCATTACTAACAAGTCAATTTGTCCAACGTCACATAGGAACTGTGAAATTTGTTGTTGTTATTTTTCTGGTTCTGGGGACTGAATCCAAAACTTTCAGTAAGCTACACCCTCAACTCTTCTTTATTTTTACTTTGAGACAGGGTTTACACTAAGTTGCCCACGCTTCCCTTGACTTCTGGTTCTCCTGCCCCTGTATTCTGGAGTAGCTGTGATTACAGGCATGCACCACTGCACCCTGCCTGAAGTTTTGAACTCTAAGCCATCTACATGAAAGAGCAGGTCTCACAGCTTCAGCAGGCCCAGCCAGATGCACACTCTCCACTCTCTAACCCCCTTGGAGGCCAATATAGTGTCAAGTACAAGAAGAAAGTGCACATCAACAGTGTGTGCACAGGTGTGTGTGGGTAAATACTGGAACTGCGGTGGTAAAGGAACCTTTATCTTATAAATTCTGTGTGGAAGAATAGAGTGTAGACCTTTCAAATTTCATAGCTCCTTCCTGAGAGAACAAATCTGTCAAAGACTTCCAGGAGACCCCACAGGGCCTTCCCTGTCCCTCAGGCCCCCAGGAGTGCCGGGCAGTCCCAGTAAGCACTGTAACCCCCTCAGCTACCCTTTCTTTGTGCCCCGTCTCCATGCTGGTGCTAAGCAGCAGCTGGCTGTCACCATGGCAATAGATGAGGCCAAGCTCTGGCAGGAGGGAGTTCTCAGCAGCAGGGACTTGACCATCTCAGTGGGGAAGGAGGCGGCTGGCTACACCTTGCTGTCCTGCAAGACAGAAAGCAGCTGGCAAGAGCAAGCCCCAGGGCCTCCATCGGAGAAAAAAACTGGGCACCCTAGAACAGGTGAGAGGGTCAGACTAGTCTGCAGGGAGAAAGATGTGTTTCCTGTGGCCCTTGTTTAAGAGGGTCCTCTGCCATCTGCCAGGGATTGGCAGGTGCATTCAGTACTAAAAGAGCAAATTTACTTCCTAAAACCACATCTTCAGGACACTTCTCTGTGGCACAGCCCTCTCTCCTTGCCCCCATCATGTGGCCCTGGCTTTGGGCACCTGTGCTATCAGTCAGTGTTTCATCCAGGAGATAGGGAGCATATCACATTCAGACTCAAGGACTATGGTGGGGGGAGACAGGGAAACCCCAGAGCAGAGATGCCGGTCACCTCAAGCCTGGAGGCTGCCTTCTGCCACAGCGAATGAACACCTCCACGTACCCATTAAAACTCACTGCGCTCAACTGCAGTTCTGCATATCATTTTACTGAATCATTTAAAAATATGCATCTATCTGTGCTTTACTTCTGTTGCTCCCAGGCTCCACACTTTTTTCATATTTTAATTTTCACTTTAGGGTAAATAACTTTATACAGAGATGGTCTCTAATTAAATCTGAACATAGCTAAAAGAAGAAAGGCACAGGAAAGAAATGCCACATATCTTAGGGCAATTTAATCCTATTTATGGGCCCATAATCACAGCAGTTGCTTTGTCTCTATTGGTGGTAGGTAAAATAATGCCTCCCCAAAGATGTCCATGTCCCAATTCATGGAACCTGTGAATATATTACCTTACATGGCCAAAGGGACTTCTCAAATGTGATTAAGGATTTAGAGATGGGGAGATTATCCCTGAAGGCCCGATATAGTTACAAGCAAACAATATATAAGACACAAGGGGGTCAGAGTCAGAGAAAATGACAGAAAGGAGATTGAGGTGATATTGTGCCATGAATTAAGGAATGTGGGCAGCCCAAAAGCTGCAGCAAGCAAGGACATGAGTCTAGAGAAAGCCAAAATGAAGGCAGCACTGCTGACACCTTGAGTTTAGCCTGTCTTGTCCTATTTCAGACTTCTGACCTCCAGAAATAAAAGATTAAATTTGTGCTCTTTTAAGCCATTAAGGTTGGGCAATTTGTTACAGCAGCAATAGCAAACTAATACACTCTCCAAATTCAATTCCTCAACTGCTATGCACAAGGTACTCTAAGACTCTATAATCTGCATTATACTGGGGAAGGACTAAGAGCCTTCATAGCCTACAGCAGAGATTCTGGACTTCAGCTGCTATTAGTCACCTGGGGACTTGGGAGTAGAGGAAGAGACTTAAGAAACTCACTGTGCAGGCTGCGCCACCAAACCAAGTAGATCAGAACCGTTGACCTTGGGGCCTAGGCTGCAGTAGTTCTGGATGTGTTCTGCATGATTCCAAGGCGCAACCATGCCTCAGAACCTAAACACAGCCATGGATTTCAAACAGTTGAAATCAACATTAAGTCAGGCATGGTAGCGCATGCCTATAATCCCAGCACTCAGGAGGCTGAGGCAGGAGGATCACTGTGAGTTCAAGGCCATCTTGGGCTGCATACTGAATTCACGGCCAGCCTGAACTATCTAGCTTGACCCTGTCTCAAAAAGAAAAAAAGAATGAAGATAAATACTTTCCTATTACTATTAATATTTAGTATGATTATTAAAGATGTGTCTCCCCTGAACTCTCAAAGTCTACATTTCACTGCAGCACCCTGCACACTTCCATTCCCACCGCACTTTCTGCTGTGCACTCAGAGCTACGCCATCCTACAGTTAGCACTGTTGCAGCTGGTAATAGCAGGGGATGTTAGAGCTGTGTGAAACTTCGCAAATTGGATCTGACTCACCTTTTTTTTTTTGTTTTGTTTTGTTTTTTTTTGTGTTGAGCATTGAATCCAGGGCCATTCACCGAGCTACATTCCTAGACAAGGTCTTGCTAAGTCACTAAGTTGCCCAGGTTAGCATTGAATTCAGGATCCTCTTGCCTCACCTTCCCAGAGTGCTGGGATTACAGATGTGGATGTGTACCACCAAAATGAGGCCAAAAAAGTAGAAGTGACACTTGACCAAGGGTATATGGATGCAGTGGCTACATCTGGACTAATAGATTTTGCTGTCCCATTCTGGTAAACTTTCCACTGTTTGTCTTTCTTACAATATCCTTACAATACCCACAATACTAGCCTCCTTTTATGAGAAGGATGGAGATAAAGACACTTTTCTTTTCACATGCTGCCAGAATGAAGCCTGCCTAGAAACTTTTCAAAGTTAGGTATATTTTTCAAAATAGCTGAGCCTAGCTTTTAGCAAAGTGTACATTCCTGAAAAGTTGTCAGTCAAATAATATAATTTGCATGCACCAGGACCTGTATCCTCACATAAGGTAAGAATCGCCTTGTAGTGAAAGTATCCATCCCTTGGCTCCTTGGAGAAATGGCTGATTCTAGGATTGGGGCAGGAAATATTTCAGACAAGCCTGGAGCATCTTATGCTAGAAAGTAGGAGGTGTTTACAAACAAACAAAAATAGAAACAAAATCCTCTCATCAGTGCAGGTACACCAAAGAGACACAGATGTCACCTGAAAGAGCTCCCAATGGCCAAAGTTGAAGCAATTTGAGCCTCAAAATAAAGATGTATTGAATTAAACCCACGGAATAAAATACGTATTTGTTAGTCCATGTCAATGCAAACAAGTGACTTAATAAACAAACAGAGGAGAAAAGAAAAACCTCCCATACAGAAAAATTCCTATTTATTTTTTTGTGTTTTAAAATAATATACTCACTATATAGCTCAGGCTGACCTTGAACTTTAGCGATCTTCCTGCTTCAGCTTCCTGAGTGAAAGGATTACAGATACATGCCACCAATGTTTGGCCAAGAATTCCAAGTAGAAGCCGGGGCATGGTGGTGCATGCCTTTAATCCCAGCACTTGGGAGGCTGAGGTAGGAGGAGCGTTGTGAGTTCAAGGCCGGCTTGGGCTACAACGCGAGCACAAGGCCGACCTGAGCTAGATAGTTTGACCCTGCCTCAAAAAACTAGTGCTGGGAATTTGGCTCAGTGGCTTAAGCGCCTGTCTGGCAGGCGCAAGGTTGTGAGTTTGATCCCTGGTGCCGCAAAAAAAAAAAAAGAATTCCAAGTAATTTATAAAGATACCCTGAAGGAAGTAAAGCATAACTCCTTGTTCCTAAAATGTGGATTGTGGATTGGAATTTTTTTCCAAAGAGTGCAGTATAAAAAAAAGGGGAGAAGTAATTACACAGCAATGAAATCTGACAAATATGACCTCAGCCAAGAGCCCAAGGCCAACATCAACAATGATGATGTTGATAAATTGCTATGAAGCAATGTTACTAAAGTGGTACTTTATTCTGTGGTGTTCTGCCTCAAAATCCACAGCCCCAGGATAAATGTGAGAAAAACATCAAGCAAGTTTCAATAAAAGGACATTCTACAAAATATCTGAGCAGCACTCTTCAAAAAGTCTTGAAGTCATCCAAGTGTGGTGCTACACACCTGTAATCTTAGCACTCTGGGTGGCTGAGGCAGGAGGATTACAAATTGAAGCCCAGGCTGGGCAACTAAACAATTTAGGAAGACCCTGTCTCAAAATAAAATATAATAAAAAGGGTGGGAGATGTTATCTCATTGCAGAGACCCTGGGTTTAGTACTCAGTACTACAAAACAAAAATAAAAACAAAAACCCCTCCAGGCTACCAAGAGCGAGGAAAAACTGAGAAACTTAAGAAACTGTCACAGCCAGAGGAACCAAAGGGGATGTGATCACTAAGTATAGCAGGATCCTGGATGGAATGCTGGAACAGGAAGACATTACATGAAAACAAGGAAGTGTGAATAAAGTGGCGCATAAGTATAATCCCATTCAGTATAACAAATGCTCACACCAACGCAAGATGTTAACAACAGGGAAAACTGGGCACAGGGTATATGCAAATGCTCTGTATTATTTTTTCAATTTTTCTCCAAAACTAAAACTGTTCTAAAAAATGAAGTCTAGTTTTGTTTTGCTCTGTCTTTTTTGTTTTTTGAGATAGTCTCACCATGTAGTCTGGGCTGGCTTTGAACTCACTATGTAGCCCACCCAGGCTGGCCTCCAACTCATGGCAATCCTCCTGCTTCAGCTCTAGAGTGCTGGGATTGCAGGCGTGTGCTACCATGCCCTAGTGAAGTCTATTAAAACAAACAAACAAACCTGCATTTTACTGTTTTGTAATCCTACATGATCTGATATCAGATTTTCTTAAAACTAGAGATCATCCGTACACACTCGAACCAATTTAATTAGGGTGTTTTCCTCCCAATCACACCAGTGGTTAAGCTGGTGAAGCTTAATGTTGAGGTGACAAAACATCAAGAAGCCATAGTGACCTGTTGTGTATACTATACCTTCGACATATGAATTTTATTTATATTTATTTATTTATTTACTTATTTTTTTGCGGCACCAGGGATCAAACTCACAACCTCGTGCCTGACAAGACAGGTGTTTAAGCCATTGAGCCAAACTCCCAGCCCTAGTTTTTTGAGGCAGGGTCGCACTATGTACCGCAGGCCTTGCGCTGGTGTTGTAGCCCAAGCTGGCCTCGAACTCACAACGCTCCTTCTACCTCAGCCTCCCGACTGCTGGGATTAAAGGCATGTGCCACCACTACCGGCTGACATATGAATTTTAAAAATGATAATACACTGTGACTGCTATGTATAGTCTATATCTCAGTTTCCACAATTATCCCCGTAATAGACTCTGTAAACTTTTTCCCTTTCTTTTTGTGATCCTGGATCTAATCAATGATCATGCATTGCGTTTAGTGATTAAATCTCCTTTGAGCCATAATAGTCTCCTGTTCTTTTCTCTTAGATGTTCTCCTTCCTTATTTGTCTATTTATTTAGTTTTGTGGCACTGTTGATTGAACCCAGGGCCTTCCCACTGAGCTCCATCCATCCCCAGGTTTTGGTTTTGTTTTGTTTGAGACAGTGTCTTAGTTGTTAAATTGCCCAGTATGGGCTTGAACTTGCAACCCTCTTGCCTCAGCCTCCCAAAGTGCTGGGATTACAGATGTGCACCACCATATCTGGTTTCTTCCTTTCATTTCGGTCTTTGAAGACAGTGACTTTTAAAAATTTGTGGTAGAATACATACAACACACAATTTACTCTTGGGTTGGGGGTGTAGCTCAGGTAGAGTTCTTAGCTAACATTCAAGAAGGCCTGGATTCAATCCTCAGCATCACAAAATAAATAAGTAAAATAAAAATGTATCAATTGTATCATTTGAAGCACATACTTTAGTGGCTGTGATACATTAACATTGCTGGGTGACCATCGCCACTGTCAGATCCAGAGCTTTTCACCACCATCCCACCATCACACAGTCACGCCTCACGCCCTCTGCTCCCTTTCCCCAGCCACTGTAACTGCCTTCATTCTCTACAGATTCCCTTATTCTGGACACACCCTGGAAATGGAATTACATAACATGTGCTCTTTGTGCCTGACTTCTTTCACGTAACTTGCTTTCAAGGCTCATCCATGTTGTAGTACGTGTCCCTACTTCATTTCTTCTTACAGCTCAATAATGTAATAATATCCGCTGTATGAATGTGATACAATTTGTGTACATATTCATGCACTGGTGGACTTTTGGGCTGTTACCACCTTTTGGCTACTGAGAATACTAGTGTTGCTAGGAACATCTATATGCACGTTTTGGTTTGGATACCTGTTTTCAATTCTTTCAGGCCTATACCTAAGATTGGGATTTCTGAGTCATGTAGAAACTCTATGTTTAATTTTTGGAGGAGCTGCCAAGCTGCTCTCCACAGGGGCTGAACCACTATCTCTTCCCACTAGCAATGTATGAGGCTTCCAGTGGCTTCATACTCGTGCCAACACTCGTTCAGACATTTTTTGACACTGACATCTTTGATTGGTCTAAACCAACTGTTCTGCAGAATGCCCCTCAATTTGGATTCATCTGTTTCCACACAATTACATTCAGATTATACCTTTTTGATAGGAATATTGCACAGATACTGTTATGTTCTGTGTATCATGTGATGAAGCATAAGATGTTAATTTCTATCAAAGAGATAAGGAGCAATTTTACTAACAGATGATGTGGCTGTCAGGTGTATATCTCTGCACTTCATAAATAATACATGCTAAATAAATTGTTTTGGAAAATACATTTTCTAAATAAACTGTTTCCTAGTTTTGCACAGTATTCAGTTATTACTGGTCCTCTCCCTTTCGCTAGTACTTGCTGTTAGATAAGAAGCTGCAGGCACTGACCATGTTCAGAGCTAAAAACAGAAAACAGAGAAAATTCTATTTTCCTTTTTTTTTTTGAAGGTTTCAATTGTACTCTATTTCTTCAATATGCCATATTTTAATGGATATACAGTGCTTTTACTTGGCATCAATAATGATTTGATTCTGAAACAATTTGGCTGTATTATATCAGCTGGCAAGATTGCTGATCTCTCCATTGCTTTGGGGTGACTCTGCCAATAAGGGAAAGGTTCCATTCTATTCCAATTTGTGTTGCTGTAAATGTCCATATAGCAATACAGAATGTGGCTCCACCAACTAATACAGTATCATCATATCTGTCATGGAAATCAGGTGTATCTTTCCCGTGGCTCTGCCTTTCCACCATTTGTTGAATGCTTTGAACTGGAAGGTGACTTAATGCATTTTTGGCCAAGGGAAACATCGTGGAGCTCAAGAGGAAACTGCAGTTACTGAAGCTGCTGGTTTGGTATAAATTTTTTGTTTTTGTTTTTGTTTTTTTTTTTTGCGGCACCGGGGATTGAACTCACAACCTCGCGCCTGCCAGGGAAGGCGCTTAAGGCACTGAGCCAAACTCCCGGCCCTGGTTTTTTTGAGGCAGGGTCGCACTATGTAGCTCAGGCCGGCCTTGCGCTCGCGTTGTAGCCCAAGCCGGCCTCGAACCCACAACGCTCCGCCTACCTCAGCCTCCCGAGTGCTGGGATTAAAGGTGTGCGCCACCACGCCCGGCAACCTCTCCATTATCTTGACTTTTTTTTTTTTCTTGCAAATTGGAAAAAGACAACCACAATTTAATGTCTGTGAGGAAAAAACCCTTCCTATCCTCTAGGACACTACTTCTGGGTGCTCAGGCCTGATGCCACAGCAGATGGGCTCCTGAGTACATCTGAGCTGTACCCTAAGATCAAGGTGGAGCACCAAGCCCCGAGGAGAGGGCCTGGGGAAGGCTGGGACACAGGAGGGGAACTCTGTGCTTAGGGTAAACAGGATTTTTTTTTTTT
>RJWM01030340.1:0-14363 GCA_004363535.1 Dasyprocta punctata
CCGAGAGCTCTCAGACAGGGAAAACAGCAAGGGATGAGAAGCACTGGGACAAGGAAGCTGCTGCTGGGTGAGTTGCATCAAAGTTTTTGTTGATTCTCGACCTTGTTCCCAGCAGCTGCAACATCTATCTGAAGGTAGTGACTGTGACCTCTCAGAGTATCAGCACCTCCTGGGCTCCAGGTTGGCTGAAAGTTTTTCCTTCTGCATGTGTCTCAGGAGGAAGCTGGCTGCATCCATGTCCCCTGACTGTGTTCCCTTTAGCTGGGGAAATGAAGTGGCAAGGTCAGTGAGATTGACAGGTTCATCTTGCTGCATGATCCTGATGTTCTTGGCTCTGCCTGATAAGAAGAGCTTTTCAACTTTACTGTTCTTTCCCCACATGAAGGTAACTTACTGGCCATGTTTCTAAAGCTGTAATATTTATTTCATCCTCAAATTTGAAATACAATAGGGTAGAAAATTTAAGCCCTAAAAAACAGGGCCATAATTCATGTGCCTCACTGCTGGGCTGCTTGATACTGGTGGTACAGGCATGGCTGTCCCACATGCATCAGTACCATTTCTCCCCTGGTTATAAAGCTAATATATGGGACTGCCATGCATGTACCACTGCTGGTTCAAGCCAGTGGGATCATGTTAAGGGAATATTTATATTTTTAGTAACAATGTTAAGAAAAACCATATAGACACTACACAGCCTGAATAATTCAAGGCTGGGCCTTTAATCTCTGTTGAGGTCAAGATGCCACAGAGAAAGTGAAGCAGGCAGGATGCAGTGCAGGAGAGAGGATTGTGTTGGTATGTGGAGAGCAAATTGGTGGCCTTCAGCAGTGCTGGTGATTTCTGGAGAAAGCATCACCTCCAGATGTCCCTCCTGATGGCCCTAGATACCAGAATAAAAGGACCACTGGCTTTGGTTGACCTCACAGAAAGGTGAGTCTTGCACTGTTCAGCCTGCCTGGAAACATGACTGTGATTCCAGCGAAAGCAAGAAAACAGATTGCAGTATAAGTGAGAGTGGGAAAAGCATAACCATGTATACAACCGGCACATGATGATAGAGAAAGGGCCTTTGGAATGGGAAAGGATCTGGCTTAGACCAACACTGTGCAGAACCTTGGAACAGGGTGTGTGATAAAAATATGAACCCACTACACACTAAATTTTAGCTGAGTCTGTAATCATTTGCACTAAGTTTCTCCTCTATTTTTCCTCAAATGATACTTTTTCTCTTAGAGGCCATGAATTTCTGCAGACTCTGAGATCATCTGAAAACCCCTGCCATCCCATGATATAATTGGAGGATGATGTAGGATGAAGAAATCCCTTCCTCAGTGTCGGTCCAGTCCTCCTTCCTTCACACAGACATGGGTGCTCTGTGGTTCTGCATCACTCCTATTGCCACCTGATTCTGGAAGTCTGACAGCTAACATGGAAAGTGCTGTCCACATGAGCATCTCTGCTGAAAGTGCAGGCTGACAAACCTCCAAATAGAGCCATGAAATTAATAGTGTGATCAGGCCCCACCATCCCTCCTTGCTCCCTCCCACTCCTCAGCCTCAGCTTCAGTGTCACAAGGCCCCAAGACACATGTGCACTGTGGCTTATCATCCCCCCAGGATCCTGACCATGTCCTTACCATGTTGTGCTCACAGGATTCAGCCACAGTCAGCAGCTCCTGTTTAGCTCATGAACATTCATCAGCAGTGTCCAGTAACAGCTTACGATGTGCCGTGTTTTCTTTCAGACCCAAGTGAACTGAATGCAGGCACACAAATACCATCCTGTTTACATGTCTTCCACAAACAGAAACTCCAGATACTCAGGGTTTGCTGCATGAAGTATTTTGCTCATGTCGACAGGTGGAAAAAGTTGTTGTGGAGCTAAGATGAAATCCAGAAATGACAATTTAGTGGCATTAAAAAAGAAAATATCAAGAAGCTCAACTTAGAAGAGGAGGCTAAGTGGTAGTGATGGCAAAGTTCACCATGTGAAAAGAAAAGAGCTTTCCTAAGGAGAAAGAAGCCAACCTAAAAAATGCATGTAGTAGCCAGGATCCTATTGGTGAAGAACACAAAAATGAAAATGCCTACTAATTCATAACGTGATAGTGTTGTATCATGCTTTATGTTCTACACATTTTTGTGGGTTTAGAAAGGATGGGTTAGGCTAGGAATAGAGGTGCATACCTATAATCCCAGCACTCGGGAAGCTGAGGCAGTAGTATCTCTGTGAGTTTGAAACCGCTTGATTTACATAGTGATTTTAAGGATAGCCTGAACTACATAATGAGACCTTGCCTCCCAGAAAGAAAAAAACAAACAAAAATAAGGGATGAATATTCAGAGTAAAGTCCTGATAGTTTTACATGTTTACCTTTTTTTAACTTTACTACTTGAACTTCATCAAAGCCCCTAAGAATGGTTTTAATGATAAAAACACAGTGAGGAAAGTTCCATATCACCCTGTAGAAACTGTAAGTGTTGGGGAATGATTTCTGTTTGGATGGTGTTACACATGCAGAAGAGAGAACAATGAGAAATATGCCTAGGATTTTTGAGAAGGAGGTTGGTGGGATTAGCCCAAGGTTGCACAGCCTTTGGGACAGGAGGATGAGTGGGAGCCCCTCATGAGTGGTGATTTTCTGAGGAGACCTTGTGTATCAGCACAGCCCAGGCAGCTGGAAGGCAGGGGCTGCTGAGATTCCATGACATCCCCACCTTCCAGTTCTCTGCTGTGACTGCCGACTGTTGCCTGGTGCACCGGGCACAACAGTCCCCAAGTCTGAGTCTAAGCCACAGGCAGGACTTTGTGCTCTGAACTGAGATTCAGGACCTGTTTTTGTCAGTGAAATTCACAAGTTTAGTGGGGTGTTGATCAACTTGTTGTCAACAGTGAGTTCATCAGTGTACTTACTGTCCTTCCTCAGTCCTGAGTGAACCTGTTTGATTTCCTTTGTCTTGCTTCATTTTGTTTTGTTTGTAACTTGATTTTTTGAGTCAGGATCTCGCTATGTATTTCAGGCTCTCTGTGAATACACTATGTAGTACAGGCTGGCCTTGAACTCTCAGTGATCCTCCTGCCTCAGATTCCTGAGTGCTGGGATTACAGGCCTGCGCCACCATGCTTGGTTTCATTCCTTTGGATTTTAACCCAGGTTGTGTTTGGCTTTCTCCACAGCCCTTAGATGTAAGCCCACCCTCATCGTGGTCACCATGGCAGTACCACACAGCCCCAATCCCAGGGCTGAAGTGATGTATAGTTCAAAGTGGATATGTGCTGTGGAATGGGAGAGCATGAAGTGTAGTTTCAGTGCCTCAGATCAAATTTGGTGAGACCCAGACCAGCTCTTGGCTCCCAGCAGAACAAGGTGCCAAAACATGGAGAGTTCTATATGTTCACAGTGACCAAAATGATAAATGATTCTGTTTTCCCTGTACAAATGAAATGGTCTCCAAAAGTGATTCTTTTCTTTGCTTTATCAAAATACATTTACCTTCCCACATTCCTAGAAAGAAGTGTTGGGACATTGCCTTCCATTTCAGTTAAAAAGTGAAACTCAAAATATGTACCAGTTTCTCCCAGTTTATAGTAAGCATTAGGATGGGACCACTGTAAGAATCCCAGTTTCCAATTCCTGTTGAGGGCGTGGAATGATCTGATTTTCTCAGAAGAGGTCAGGCCATTCTGAGGTCCTTCTGTGTCCCCTCTCAGATCCTCCAGACATGTAGCCTCACTAGTGGCTGAAAGTTCTGGGACCAGTGACCCCACTGTGTACTGAAGCTCCTGTGGATCCCAGTGGGCAGAGCACCCTGCTGGTTATGTCAGGGAAAGCAGGGAACTGTGCTCATGACAGGGATCAGGGGAACTGAGGGAGAGTCTGCTCATAACTGAACTTGTGGCAGCCATCATTGTCACCATGGAGACCAAGGAGTTGAATGGCAAGGAGGATGACCTGCTTGATGGGGCACAGACTCTCAGCAGTCCAGGAGAGCCAGTCCCTGTCATTCAGTGGAAGGCGTGTCTGGGGTAACAGTCTGTGGCAACTATCTGTCTCTCCAGGAGCCCATGGCTCTCAGGAATGGGGCTGGGCAGCAGGTCCAGGTGGACCTTGAGCATCTAAGCTCTGAGCCATGAGGCCACAGTGAGAGGAGGTGTGTGGAGGAGAGTGCCAGTTGTTGTCCACCCTAAGATCACAAGGAGGGCGCCCATCCTGCAGTCAGCCCAGAGCAATAGGCCATTGACCTGTGCAGAGGCTGAGGTAACTCAGGAATCAGGGAACTGTGCTCCAGCAGTCACCAGTGGGTATGTCACCCACTCTGACCATCAAGTTGAACTACAGTAATCTCTCCAAATATTCATTGGTAGGTTTTTTTTCCAATTTAAAGGATCTTAGCAAATAATCAAATTGAACCATGTGAAAAAAGTTGCCAGATTAGGTTTGGGAGGAAACCAACTGTGTATTTCATGAATGTTGTCCATACAGAGTTAACTGTGGTTTGAAAGATATTGAGTGTGACAAGGGAGCAAGCCACCCCCAGGCCCTGTGGAGGAACTGTGTGGAGCATGGGTGCTGTGCTGTTCTGGAATCTAATCCAGGAGTCTGGTCCTCTGGGCCCTCAGGTGCCTCCTGTGCTGTGGTCTCTACCAGTCCCTCCTGCACAGGGTTGCAGGGAGCTCATGAGTTCCCTGCAGTGGCACTCTTGCAGCAGTGCCTGGCACAGGTTCACACTCACACAGGGGTTTTCTAGTCTACCTGAGTCACTGCATCACAGTGTCAGGTGTTTAGTCAGTGCCTCATGCTGCTTTGCCTTACATTGTGTGCAGATGACCAGGTGAGATTTTTCATCTTTGAGAAGCTTGTTTCTCACAGGAATCCCAGCCCATGGGACCATTGAGCTCTCATCTAAGGAGAAAGCTGGTGCTGCTTCATGCCCATCTAAGGCTGTGTGTTGGGAGGCTGCAGGGATGGCCAGTGCCATGGTCCCAGATGCCCATGGAGACCACTGAGATGTGAGTTCCAACTGTGAATTCCACTGACCACATCATTTGTCTTTTTCCTTGCCTGCCAGTTTCTCCCTTCTTGGCTCTAAAATGGGAGTAGCAGATATTACCTGTGTAAGAGACTAGGAAAACAAAACATGGTGCTGAGCTATCCTTGTCCTTGCCATGGGTGTGGGCTCCTCTGCAGGTGGTGCCCACAGTGCCTGGCCAGCTGCTCACTGAGGCAGACACATGTGTCTTCTCAGGGGTTCTAAGGTACAAAAATGGTGAGGCTGCTCTGCTCCTGGAGAGGATGCACACTGAGGCATGGGACATGTCAACAAAATTGCCTCTGACCTAGCAGCTGAGGTAAGAGGATGTGTGCAGGGTGGGTGGGGGAAGGTGTGTGAGTCCCTGAAGGGTGCAGCTGGGCTGTGAGAACAGGATTTGGCCTGGGCCAGGGAGAGCAGGAAGCTCACAGGCACAGGCTCCAGTTACTCATAAAAGGTTCAGCAAAGAGAGAGGTGGTGAGTGGTGCACTCAGAGTGCTCTGAAGCCCCTCCTTTGCACCTTTTATCAATGCATTGAGATCAATTTCACCTGATACAAAACTAAGCAAAGAAAGTGAACCTGTGTGTGTGGATTATTGCGGTGGCAGGCTTTGGTGGGTTGCTGGCCCTGTCTCACCCCTCTTCCTCCCAGTCACCTCCTGCATGTTGAAGGAATGTCATGCCTTCATTCAGAGGAACCATGTCTTCCTGAGACTGCAGAGCTCTGGCTTTGCATGTGACCGAGTTCTACTTGCAGAACTGCAGGTTCTTCTGAGAAAACCTCTTCCAGTGCCCTGTGAATGCCCTGCATCTCTCTGCAGACTCACATTACTGCTTCCATCCCTCCTAGACACTCTGTGCTCCTCATTGGAAAACAGAAAAAAGAGCTCTCTGAATTGAGAGAAAAACTTAAAGAAGGAAGAGAGGTGTCACAGTGAAGGGGCATCTGGAGGTCTTCCTCAGCAGATGTCACCCTGACACCAACAAGGGTCGTGGCTTCCGACAGTGTCTGCATGAGGGCTGCAGGATGACTGAGCAGCTCATCCACAACATCAACCCAGGTGAGGAGGCCTCAGGCCCTACTTAAAGTCTGCAGCTCATGAGACACTATGCTCACATAATGATGTGTTTGACAACTGTTTTTCTGCCCCTGTCACTTCTAGAGGTGGGGCAAATTCAGGAATGCCCCCAGGGAAACTCAAGGGAAGAAGCCATACTAGGAACTGACAGCATCCCAGTGTCCTTTGTCCCTGAGGGAACCTGGCTCTGTCTTCAAGAGGACTCATCCTTCTAGTTTTAAAGCTGAGAAGGGCGATGTGGGGGGAGACAGTTGGTTTGAATAAAAATCATTCTGCACTAAGAATGAAAGTTTTCAAACCACAACCTGTTGGCTTATATTTCCATTTCTATGCCAGAGTAGCCCCAGTGTCTGTGAAAGGAACAGGGAGCTACTCAGTGCCTAACTGCACATTTGTGAATTTGCTTGCAGAGATTCCAGAAGAGGAGGAGGCTGAAACGGAAGAGCCATCACTGGCCCCCAGGTAACTGGATACTTGGGGCTAGGACTTGAATTGGGACAACATGGGCTGGGTCCATAAGACAGCAGACCCAGGAGGTCAGCAGTGCCCAGCTTTCACAGGCAGAAAGGATAATTGAACCTGGCACTGTGAGTCCATTTCCTGAAGCCAGGAGGGGTGCCTTTCCATCAGCATGTGTAATGTCCCCGTGGAACTCATCTGTACCCAAGTGGACCTAATCAACCTCACCAGTATTTTGAGCTCCCACTGTCTTCTGTTGCATGAAAAAATCAAGGCTGAGTTTTGTTCCTGGCTGTGCATTGTTGGCCTTAGCTCATTAGCAGGGATTTCATACTAAAAAACCTAATAAGATAAAAAAAAAAGTCAGTTCCTGCCTCTATGGAAAGAGACCTTGATTTCACAAAGATTTTCACACTCCTTTCTCAGCCTCATTGACAGAAATGACATAGAAAAGTCATCAAATTCAGAGAGAAGGTTGTGTGCTGATGTAGCTTCTGGGTGCACTTGGTGCTGTGATTGTCACTGGTGTTGGAGGCTTCGACCTCATCAGCTTGTCATCCATCCTGTGCACCATGCATCTCCTCCTGTCCCTGCCATCTAGGCAGCTGCACTCTGCCTTCTAAGAGGATACATTCATCTTTGAATTTTGTGTGCTCTGTCTCCATGACCACTCCCTTCCATCTGTCACAGAACCCCTCAGAATCATATGTGCCATCTTGCTAGGTTTAATCATGTTCTTCATCCCAGCAGTGTGAGTGCAGGCAACCAGCACTGGAAGGAGGAAGCCATCCTCCAGGCCTGTGAGGGTGAAGAGCACAAGACTTCCCCTGGTGACTGTTTGGTGACACCCAGCAGCCTCCCTGTGCCACTGCTTCCCAGATGGATGAGGCTGAGGCCCCTTCTCCACAGGCCCTCAGTGAGTCCTGCATTCCTAAGAGAATGGCACACATCCTCCCCCTATTTCTGTGCATCCAGTGCAAAATCAGGGTGACAGACACAGGAAAACCAGGGGGAAAAGACTGAATAGACTAACACCTCACAGCCATCACTATCACTCACTCCTGCCAAGCATCTGTTCATCTGTACAGTTTTGCTTTTTCAAGCTGGAACAACTGCTGGTCCTTGTAGTATTCTTGCTCATTGCTGCTCCTGAATGCTGTACTTTGACCTTTGGTTACTGTGCCAGTATCACTGCACTTGATGCTCTCACTGGAGGTGATCTTACATATGGTTCATTCACTCTCAGCCAGCATCTCTGTCTCTTCTGGTTGTTTCTCCCATGAAAGGTGTCAGTTCCCTCCCGGGACATAAACACTCATGACTGTGCCTGCTGGGATCATGGAGGTGCATCTGAGACTTGTCAATCTCCCCTCCTTGATGCAAGCCCTGTCTTCTCTCAGAAGCCCCCAGAATCTTTTCTCCTTGAGGCTCTGCTGAGTTATCTATCTACACAGATTCAGTTAACAGTCTGCAAAGTAACCACACAGGCCTGAAGCAGCAGCTTGACCCTCAAAGCCTCTTCTATTATCTAAGAAACTCTGTCCTGGGGAACACCAGGATTCCCCTTCCTTGAAGAGTTTGTTATTTCACATCAACCTCATCCCAGGGCCTCTTTAGTCCACTGAGCTCAGAGACTTCTTGGTGTCTAATGTTTCTAAAATCAGCAGACGCAATGAGGCCAGTTCCTAGGATGTCTTTGGGAAGATGTTTGCTGAGCTGGGTCCCAGCATGGAGACCAGGACTCTGTGTTGCTGACCTGTCAGAGCAGTGTCCATCTGTCTGTCCACACAGAGTCTCAGGAAAACACTCCCTGTGACTTCTTGCAAAACCTTCCAGGCTTCCTGCAACATTGCTCTCCTATTCATCTGTATTTCTTAGAGAATATTGACACCAGTGGGCTTGACAATTGTGAGGCTGGAATGGTGTAATGTGACCATTCTTTTCTGATTTTATTCCCAGAAGATCAGAATCACCTACAGGATGTGACTGCCATGGAGCCAGATGCACCTAGGTAACTGTGAGAATGGAGGACTAGTGATGGTAACCACTGTGACATGGAGACCTGGAGTGTAGACCCCACAAAGTCAGATCTCTGACATGCTTCCTTCATGCCATCAGGCAGACACAGAGTATATATTGAATGTATGCTGCCACCTGTGTGTCCTTTTCTTGCATGGAATACTGCTTTTACTAATTTCTGAAATATCTAAATAGACTGCAGAAGAGCTGTGGGATCATGGGTTTCAATATTCACAGGCACATGGCCACTTGTTCCCTGCAGGATAAAACTTGGATGTGGAACTGCCCTCTGCACATGGAAACTTAGCTCATTGGCAGGTTTTCATTGGCAGAAAACTTTGTCCATAAGGAAACACTTCAGATACGAGTTCTAGATGCAGGTGTGCTCAGGAATTCACTTGCTGTTCATGAAATTGTCCCAAATCATTTTTGGTACTGGGGATTAAACACAACCTCAAGACTGGCAGACAGGCACTTATGTCACTGAGCTAAATCCCCAACCAGTACCCCATTTATATTACACTGTTTTCCCTCGGTTTTTGGGACATATGGTGTTGTCATTTATGATCATGCCTGAAAGGTGATCTCTGATTATGAGTTTTGTCCTCTCTTTTTCCTTATGCATTTCAGATTTTTCACTGAAAAACTAACAGGTATGAAATCAGTGGAGGTATTTCCACAATGGCTTTTCATCCTTTTGTACCTCAGGAAGAATCTCAGAGAACTGCTAACCCAGGATGAACCTGCGATGGGACAAAGACTTGAGAAAACCCATTCAGAGTGGTGCAGGCTGGCCAAGAACCTTCCACTCCATTTCAGCCCAGGTGAGGTGACTGCAGGCTGACTCTGCCTTGATTTCTGTTTGCTCATCTCACAAGACTCTCGATGAGTGTTACACTGTACTTGTAGCATTCGAGTAGGAAATCTCTGTGAGCATCCTTTCAGAGGGCTCCTGTCACTTCTGGGATTTCTCTAGGCATTGAATGTCATAGAGTGTGGTCATGGGATTTTGAGTAACAAGAAGAGAGCTCCCATACATCAATGATAGAAGAAAGATGGACGGTGTTAGGAAGGCACCAGGCTGTGGACACTGTGGGACAGGCTTGTTTCTCCTGTCCTTGGTGAAAGAAATCAAAAGGAATATAACCCTTGGCTTAGGGTAATACATAGTTAACTGGCATAGTGCAAAGTAAATCCCACAGAAACTCACAGTCTGTGTGGGGCAGGTGATGTGTTTCCCTAATCATAGCCCCTAGGAAGGCACCAGGCTGTGGACACTGTGGGACAGGCTTGTTTCTCCTGTCCTTGGTGAAAGAAATCAAAAGGAATATAACCCTTGGCTTAGGGTAATACATAGTTAACTGGCATAGTGCAAAGTAAATCCCACAGAAACTCACAGTCTGTGTGGGGCAGGTGATGTGTTTCCCTAATCATAGCCCCGGGGAGAAGAGAAGCTCAATGTAATGAGTGACTGATAAGAATTGAGGCTTGTATTGCAGCATGAGTTGTGCCCAAGACTTGTTTATAGGAATCAATGAATGGATGGATGAATGGTGTTGTGCCACCTCACTGTGTGTGGACTTTCCCGAGCCAAGTACAGCTCAGGCTAAGGGTGCATTCACAAAATGTTGTCTTGGGATGAGTTGGTGGTGTGTGCTTCTCAGCATTCCCGGGGCCCAGGTCTTATTTCTCGGTTTTTGTGGTTAAAAGGATGAGTGTGAGGAAAACTTTTATAGCCCTGGTGCTGTGCAACAGCCTACAACTCCCTTTGTCTAGGACTGAGAAGAACTCCAGGGGAGAAGTGTGCATTCACAAGGAGAATGGTCTGCTCCACAAACAGAGGCCTGAAGACTATATAAGTGTTGATTTCCAATTCCCTCCTAGGAGTGAATGGAAGGGGCTATACACTAGTAGCACTGGGCAGGGAAGCTTTCCCAGCTTATTAACCTTTGCTCCCTGCTCATCACGGAGAGGCAAACCTAACTGCACTCTGGTTTCTCCGTTTTGCAGGGAAACAGATAGGCACACATTGGATCTCTTGGTGGCTTAGGGTGATAGGTAGTTAGCTGGCATAGTGCTAAGAAAACCCCATAGAAACTCACAGGCTTGGTGGGGCAGGTGATGTGCTTCCCTGATCATAGCACCAGGGAGAAGTGATGCTCAGTGTCCTGAGTGAATCTGCTTAAGAATCGAGGCCTGGATAGCAGCATGAGTTGTGCCTGAGTCTTGCCTGTAGGAATCAATTGATGGATGAATGGCCTTGTGCTGCCTCACTGTGTGTTGCATTTGCCCAAGCCAAGTCCAGCTCAGGCTAAGTGTGCATAAACAAAGTGTTGTCTTGAGATGAGTTGGTGGTGTGTGCTTCTCAGCATTCTTGGTGCACAGGCCTTATTTTTTATTTGTGGTTAAAAGGCTGAGTGCTAGGAAAACTCTCTGCAGGCATGGTGCAGTGGAACAGCCTGCAACTGTGTTTGTCTAGGACTGAGAAGAACTCCAGGGGAGAATTGTGCATTCACAAGGAGAGGTGTCTGATCCAGAAACACAGGCCTGAAGCCTGTCATAAGTATTGTTTCCAAATTCCCTCCTAGGAGTGAATGGAAGGGGTTATTCACTTGTGGCACTGCCCCCGGAAGCCTCCTCAGCTTATTCTGTTTTGTTCCCTGCTCAGCACAGAGAAGCAAACTTAACCACATTCTTTAGTTTCTCCATTTCTGAGAGAAACGGAGAGGTGCACTGTGGATCTCTCGGTGCTTAGGGTCATAAGTAGTTAGCTGGAATAGTGCTAAGCAAGTCCCACAGAAACTCACAGCCTGGCTGGGGCAGGTGATGTGTTTCCCAGATTAGAGCCCTGGGGAGAAGAGAAGCTCAATGTCCTGAGTGAATCTGCTTAAGAATTGAGGCCTGGATTGCAGCATGATTTGTGCCTGAGACTTGCCTATAGGAATCAATGGATGGATGGATGAATGGCGTTGTGCCACCTAACTGTGTGTGGCATTTGCCCAAGCCAAGTCCAGCTCAGGCTAATGGTGCATTAACAAAATATTGTCTTGGGATGACTTGGTGGTGTGCTTCTTGTCATTCCTCGTGCACAGCCCTTATTTCTCGGTCTTTGCGGTTAAAAGGCTGAGTGTGAGGAAACGTCTCTGCAGCCCTGGTGTGGTGGAATAGCCTGTAACTCCCTTTGTCTAGGACTGAGAACTCCAGGGGAGAAGTGCACATTCACAAGGAGAATGGTCTGCTCCACAAACAGAGGCCTGAAGCCTACCATAAGTGTTGATTCACAGTTCCCTCCTAGGAGTGAATGGAAGGGACTCCATGCTTGTAGCACTGGCCAGGGAAGCTTCCCCAGCTTATTCAGCATTGCTCCCTGGTAGCACGGAGAAGCAAACCTAACCGCTCTCTTTGGTTTCTCCATTTCTGAGAGAAACAGAGAGGTGCATTTCAGATCTCTGGGTTGCTTATGATGATAGGTAGTTAGCTGTCATAGTGCTAAGCAACCCCCACAGAAACTCACAGCCTTGGTGGGGAAGGTGATGTTTTTCGCTAATCATAGCCCCGGGGAGGAGAGAAGCTCAATGTCCTGATTGATTCTGCTTAAGAATTGAGGCCTGGATTCCAGCACAAGTTGTGCTTGAGACTTGCCTATAGAAATCAATGGATAGATGGATGAATGGCTTTGTGCCACCTCACTGTGTGTGGCATTTAGCCATGCCAAGTCAAGCTCAGGCTAAGTGTGCATTAACAAAATGTTCTCTTGTGATGGAATGGTGGTATGTGCTTCACGGCATTCCTGGTACCCAGGCCTTATTTCTCAGTCATTGCGGTTAATAGCCTGAGTGGGCAGAAACCTCTCTGCATCCCTGGTGTGGTGGAACAGCCTGTAACTCTCTTTGTCTAGGACTGAGAAGAACTCCGGGGAGAAGTGTGCATTATAAGGAGAATGGTCTGCTCCACAAACAGAGACTTGAAGCATACCATAAGTGTTGCTTCCCAATTCCCTCTTAGGAGTCAATGGAAGGGGCTATACATTAGTAGCACTGACCAGGGAACCTTTCCCAACTTATTCATCTTTGCTCCCTGCTCAGCACACAGAAGCAAACCTAACCACACTCTTTGGTTTCTCCGTTTCTCAGAGAAATGTATAGGTGCACTTTGGATCTCATGGTTGCTTAGGGTTATAGGTCATTAGCTGGCATAGTGCTAAGCAACCCCCACAGACACTCACAGCCTGGGTGGGGCAGGTGATGTGTTTCCCTGGTCATAGACATGGGGAGAAGAGAACCTCAGTGTCCTGAGTGAATCTGCTTAAGAATTTAGGCCTGGATTGCAGCATGAGTTGTGCCTGTGTCTTCCCTATATGAATCAATGGATGGATGGATGTGTTGTACTCCAAAAAGCACTGCTATTCCTCTTCTGGATGTGCCAAAGTTAAAATTCCATGTTAAGAGAACAAATATAAAAATGCAGACTCGAAAATGACACTCTGTAACTGCAAAACTGTGACAGCCTCTGTAAATTTCCCCTGTACCAACAGCCTGCTGTGTTTCATGGAAATGGCTGACCATAAGAGCCATAAAGTAGCTTAAAATCCCAGTGACAGTCTGTTTTCTTGATAAGTAATCTAAGTTGCCCAATGTGACCTCTATCTGGTTTTCAATAACTGTCCCTGAAGCCCTCCCTGTTTGTGGTTTTAAAGCTTAAAAGCCCTTGCTACTATCTGCTGGGTGCACTCCTTGGCTAATTTTGCTGAGAGAGATGCCGCTGAATGCCAGCTTAAATAAAAGTGCTTAATTTGATATTTGCCTCCGATTATTATTAATAAATTTTGGATATAACATTTGGGGGCTCAACCTTATCAAGAAGAGGAAAGAAAAAACTCAGATTCATGAAATAAGAAATGAAATGGGTGAAATCACTACAGACCCGGTGGAAATACAGAAGATCATCAACACCTACTTTGAAAACCTTTACTCACATAGATTTGATAACACAGAAGAAATGGACATATTCCTAGAAACCTATGAATTACCAAAGCTGAATCAAGAAGACATAAAGCTGCTGAATAACCCAATTTCAGCTAATGAAATTGAAAATGTAATTAAGACCCTACCAACAAAGAAAAGTCAGGGCCCTGAGAGATTCACTGCTGAATTCTACAAGAAATATAGGGAAGACTTAATGCCAACACTCCTTAAACTCTTCAATGAAATCAAAAGGGAAGCAAGTCTCCCTAACTCATTCCTGGAAACAAGTATCACCCTAATACCAAAAACAGAGAAAGACCCAACCAAGAAAGAAAATTACAGGCCAATCTCCCTAATGAACATAGATACAAAAATCCTCAAAATGCTGGCAAATAGAATACAGCAAGTTATCACAAAGATTATACACCATGATCAAGTGGGATTCACCCCAGGAATGCAGGGATGGTTCAACATACACAAATCAATATATGTAATACACCATATCAACAGGGCCAAGGACAAGAACCACATGATCATCTCAATAGATGCAGAAAAAGCTTTTGACAAAATCCAACACCCATTCATGATCAAAACCCTACAGGAAATCGGAATAGATGGTCTCTACCTCAACCTGATAAAAGCTATATATCATAAACCAACAGCCAACATCTTACTAAATGGAGAAAAACTGAAAACTTTCAACCTAAAATCAGGAACAAGACAAGGATGTCCATTATCCCCACTCCTATTCAATATAGTTCTGGAAATATTAGCCAGTGTCGCGCGCTTGTCCCGGCCGGCAGGAAAAC
>RJWM01030341.1:0-23532 GCA_004363535.1 Dasyprocta punctata
TAAACCCCCTGCAATGAATCAGTGAATAGGCTGTTCTAATCTCCACTATCTACAACTCCAGGCCAGACCCCTGCTCTGTCTCCAGTTTGGAAACAAAGTTAACAAGTGCCTTTAGCATGACTTTGACCAAGGACTTTTCAGGAGGAGCTTTGAGGGATCTCAAATGCCCACTTGGGCAAGCAACCTTCCATCAGAAGCAGACATGTGTTGCGGGCTCTGAAAGGGGAAACCTTCTTTGTGTCACAGCTGAAAGCACCACTCTGGATATTTAAAGCAAGCCCTCTTTTAAAAAATTAATGACCTGAAAGGGGAGAGAAGAAGCTGCCTATGTAATGCAGAAAGAGGAGCTGGATGACCACAGCCCTGGTCCCTCTCCAGATGATGTCATCAGCAGCCTAGATAATATATTTGTAGCAACGTGGCCGACAGAGATGGAACAGGATTTCAATAGAAGTCAAAGAAGTTGGTGGCAACAGAACCTGAAAGGAAGATGTTTTTCAAAATCTGGCTGACCTATGTTTTTATACTCTCTGGGTAATTAGATTATCCAGAGAATAGTGTAGAAGCTACAGTTATCTCTGGCTCTAGGAGCCAAGATGTTTGCAGCCCATGAGAATAAGCAGAGTGGCAAATGGGTCTTTCTCTGCTACTTGTCTGTCGAGTGTGGGTTTTTGTTTGAAAGAGGAGCAATAGAATATTTGATTTGTTTTCTCAAGAAGACAACTACCCTCTCATTGTGCACTGCTGCTAGGACTTCTCACAAGCTCAAAATTATAAATGTGTGACAAGTAAAAGAACAAATGACTTGGGTGTGGTGGGCCATGCCTGTAATCCCAGTCTCTGAAAGACTGAAGGAGGAGGATTGCAAGTTCGAGACCAGCCTGGGCAAATTAGTTATGCTCTGTTTAAAAACAAAATTAAATACCTGGGATGTAGCTCACTGCAAAGAGTCGAGTTTCAATCTCCAGTACAAAAAAAAAAAAAAAAAAAAAAAAAAAGAATGTATAGGTTTGAAAAAATGAATAGAGTACAATGAGTGGGATGATTTAATTAATTTGGAACGCCATTAACCATGTCTTTCATGTGCATTGCAATATGCTACAGACTTTCCAGTCCCCAAAGGCAGACTGCCACATAGTGAGTACCTATATTTATCATCCAATAACCTTAGCTGAACAGTACAAAACGATATATTAGTGGTATCCAAAAATGCCCATTCCCTTTGTTACTATCTTTATCCAAGCCACTATCATTTGTTTCTTTTCATATTTCCTCCAGTATCTACCATCATACTTACTCTTTCATAATACATTTTTCATTGCTAGTTTGGTATAAAAATATTAATTTATTTTTGTTACTTTCCTTTTGGTTTACCATTGCTTCTTGAATAAAGGTCAAAATCCTTCTCTAAAGAGAATCTCATGTGTTCTGGTATTTACATACCTCTCCCATATTTCCATTTACACATGTGGCTTCACTGTCCCCTTTCTTCAGTCACAATATCTTTTTATTTTGTTAAATATGTCACGGTTTAGCTTTTACACATGACCTTCTTTCTACATGGATGTTCATCTCCTCACACAAGCATGGTTGACTCTCATTCATGTTTTAGGTCTCAAACTTACGACCTCAGTGAAATCTTCTCTCAGCCCATTCTCTCAGCCCATTCACCTACTTATGCAATGTTCTTTCTCATAACAACTCGACATTCTTCTCCCACAGGGTAGACAATTTTCCATTTATAACCATGTGGTATTTTCTATGACTAATTGCTTAATTGGTTATAATATGTGGGTGGGAAGGAATTGCTTATTCTCCAAGAGTAGGAAACAGTACATGGTCAGTAAATGTATGTTGAATAAGTAAAACAAAATTAACCTCACTTTTTTTTAACCCTGGGAAATCAAATGCTTGAATTCAGTTTTAAGGAAGTCGATCATGGCACGGGCCGTATTTCACATCAGGACAATGATGACAATGATTATGACAACAGTGATGGTCACCTGCCATTTATTGAGTCCTTACTAGGTATTAGGCACTAACATGAGAAGTTTCTAGTTTCCTTCCAAAAGTGTTGAGAAAACTGAGACTTAGTGGGGTGTCGCACTTTGTCCAAAGCTATATATCTACAAAATGCCAGGACTTGAATGTAAAATCAATTCCACCCAAATCCAGTTTTACAGTTCTCCACAGGGTGTCTTCTTCTGACTTGATAAAGCAGTTTTTCTCAGCCTGGGAATAAATCAACAACTCAAGAAGCATCCTCACTTGATACATAACCAAGATGTGATCCTGGGAGAACCAGTCCTGAAGAAAAAGGTCTCACAGAAGAAAGACGGCATTGTAATGATGTGGAGGGGAGCTTTGTCCCTCCCTTACTGCAGATAAAAAATGGAGCTCACTCATGCTTTCTTGACAGTAAAAACTGAGTTTTGATGGTGTGTTAGTATATGGAAATAATAGAACATGTGGTGTAAATAGCAAGAAATAGACATTTGTTTACTGAGGATCATGCCAAATGACTGGTAGAGAAAAGTTGAACTAAAATCAAATTTCTACAACTTTCCTCTCTCTTGTAGCCCTGATCCTACCCACTCCTATCCAGCCTTAGTAAAATTCTAGATGAAATGCCAAAGATTGGTGAGAAATCAAACATTTTTTTAAAAATCAAGCAATCGCCTTCACATAAGTTGCTCTTTTTTTTCTGCTCAAGTATCTCAATGAAAATTTCATGAGTATATTTTCTTAATTTCTTAAGTCTGAAAAAAATGGAATACAAAGTATTCAGTGAAGACATGTGAATGAAGTTTACCACTGTACTTTCTGACAAAAAGGAGTTGCTTATCAAATAAATAACTATGATATCATTGAAAAGAATATTCAAGCAGCATAAGAGAACAAGGTATCTTCAAGCACCTTACAAGCCAACTACTGATAAACTTGTTAGAAATCACTCATTATTTACTAAGATAGTTTCCTAGAGGTCCACAGGGCAACCAGTTTGAATTATTACATTTTCTTTAAAAGATAATTTACATTTACTTTTAAACTGTGTGTAATTAAAAGTATTATGGATCTATAGAAATATATCTACATTATTCACAATTTAGAAAGCCTCAGCATGCTTACAGAATTCTTTCCGTTTGGAAGTCTAACAAGGGCCACAGCATTAAAAATCTCTTCTGTTTCTTTGTTCTAATGCATAAGTCTGCTCACTGTAACCGAACGGTTTGATTCACAAACTTTGCTTTGTCCAAGGAAAAACAAATAAATAAAAAGCCAAGTTGCACATCAGATCTTGTAGTTTAATATTATAGCTTCTGAAAAACTGAGCATCATTTTTAGAAACAATATTAGGCTAGGGGAAAATGAAGATAAAATGGTGCTCTGCATATATCATTGCCTCTGCGCTGGAGGCCTAGAGAGAGCTATAAGGTATGTCTTCCAATTTTCAAGAGCTAATTTTTGCTAAGGAGACAAGACAGTGATATGCATAATGATGTATACATCAGTGACAGTTTTGCCCCCCCCCCCACCCGGGAAGATATGGAATGTTTGGAGATATGTATTGCTAGTAACAAATCACAGAGGGATGTTCCTGGCCAGGAATGCTGTTCAACACCCCTCCCTCAAAAACAATGAATTATCCAATCTAAATTGTAAATTGTGCTCAAGTGGAAAATCTGTTTGCAGAAGAATAAAACTGAACTCTTAGTTTTCACAATGCTCTAATTTAAAATCAAAATAGATCAAAGATCTAGACATCAAAACAGGAACATTCAACCTCCTGGGAGATAAAATAGATAAAACACTTGAAGACATAGGAGACGGAAGGGATTTTCTTTCTTTCTTTTATTTTTTTCTTTTTCTTTTTCTTTTTCTTTTAAAGAGAATAAAACAAAACAAAACAAATCAGAAGAAAACTGGAAGGGATTTTCTAAACAGAACCTCAATGGCACAAGAAATAGCAGCAAAAAATCAAAAATAGGGGATTATATCAGACTAACAAGCTTCTGTATTGCAACAGCATCAATCAGTACAATGAGGAGACAGCCTACAGAATGGGAAAAAATTTTGCTAGTTATTCCTCAGACAGAGGACAAATTTCTAGAAAATACAAAGGGCTCAAAAAAAAATCAACCCTCCTGAAATTAAAGACCCAGTCACAAAATGGGCAAGAGAAATAAATAGAAACAAATTTCACAGAGGAAGAAATACACATAGTCAACAGATATATGAAAAAATTCTCTATATCTCTGGCCATTAGAGAATGCAAATTAAAAGAACACTAAGATTCCATCCTCCTCCAGAACGAATGGCTATCATTAGGAAATCAAAAGATAACAAATGATGGTGTGTGCCAGGCATGGTGGTGCACGCCTTTAATCCCAGCACTGGGGAGGCTGAGGTAGGCGGAGCGTTGTGAGTTTGAGGCCGGTTTGGGCTACAGTGCGAGCCCAAGGCCGGCCTGAGCTAAATAGTACGATCCTGTCTCAAAAAACTAGGGCTGGGAGTTTGGCTCAGTGGCTTAAGCACCTGTCTGGCAGGCACAAGGTTGTGAGTTCAATCCCCAGTGCCACAAAAGGAAAAAAGAAAAAAAAAAAGAAAAAAAAAATGATGGTGTGGCTGTGGAGAAAAAAGAAACTTGTTTTCATTGTGGGAATGTAAACTAATACAATCATTATGGAAATCAATATAGCGATTTCTCAAGGAACTAGAATTGGAAATTCCACATGACTCAGCTATGCTGCTTTTTAGGTATCTTCCCCAAGGACTTTAAATCATCATACTATAACAATACTTGCATACAAACATTTATAGCAACACGATTTGTAATCGTTAAATCATGAAAGCAGCCTATATACCCATCAACAGATGACTGGGTAAACAAAACATGATGTGTATGTGTGTGTGGGGGTGTGTGTGTGTTGGAACACTACTCAGATATAAAGAAAAACAGATTTGAGACATTTGTATGAAAATGGTTGCACCTAAAAAATATAATATTGACTGAAATAAATCAGAAACACAAATTTAAATACCATATGATATCTCTCATCCAAGTAAGGCAAAGTACAATCAAAGAAAATCAGATAGAATGGAAAGAAAGAGACAAGGGGATTCATCTCTTGCAATAGGAAGTAGTGCGAGGAAACTATGAGGAAAGGTGAGGAAGAAGGAAAGGAGAAAATATGCCATGTACATGAACCTAATAATCTTCAATTAATGTAAACACTATATGCCATAATATGAGCTAAGAAAAATAATATCAACAAGTATGGAAAAGGAAATAGGAGAACAGGTGAGGGAAGGCAAGGGGCAGGGAAGGGAAATGGAAAAACAGAAAAAACTGTTAATAGGTGCATGTAACCACTCCTGAGATGACTATAAACCACATGAGTTGCAAACTTGTACTAATAAAAAAAGATAGTTTGGTAAGTCATTAGGTAAATTCAATAAAAACAAGCCATTGACTTGTCAAAAAATGTTTAAAATTTGTTTCTTGCTTCAAGTTAAACTGGAAATATTTCGTACAAAAGTCACAAACTCACATGAATCCAGGACTAAGTAATCCATGAAATAAAGAGTCATAGGACACTTTATGCATATAGATTAAAATTAATGAATGAAATCATTTTTTAAAAATGAGTGATAAGTCCTTTAGCAAATTAGGATCTGGGATATTAACAAAAAGCAAAGAAAAATATTTAAGAATGTTCGAACAAAAATGGAACATATTTTAAGTTTAAATTTAATGAGTAATATTGATGTAAAATCACTAAAATGTGAGATCTTTATAAAAGGGACCTTCTGGTCTTCAGCTCTCCAATTGGAACCCAGAAAAGTACTTTGCATGTTTAAGTACTTAGGTGTTTGGTTGTTGTATGAACGAATAAGTAGATGGATAAGAATTGAACATAAAATGAAGGACCACTAGGTAGTGCTCAATTTAACATAAGAAGTGTATGTATTTTAAACCACTAATACTGTGCATTATAACTGTTATAAAAACTACAGCAATCATTTGTTAGGAGACCATTATCTGCCCAGCGTGTTCTATTATATGTGTCCATAAAAATGAAACTCTAAGCATGGGGCAATTCTTCATACTCCCAGAAAGAAGATGAAAATAAATTGTATTATTCAGCTTTCTTATTGGTGGAACAAAATCTTGACACCTTCAACTCAGAAGAAAGGATTATATTGGCTTAGTTTTTAGAGAATTCAATATATGGTCATCAGGCTCCAAGGAAGAAATGGCATGGCAGAGGGACATGGCTGAGGAAAGCTTCTTAGCCCATGACGGTCACAAAGCAGAGAGTGAAAAGGTGAGCCAAGAACAAGAACACATTATTCTAGATCAGATCATGAGTGATCCAACTTCAGCCAGGCACCGCCTCCTAACAGCGCTACTGAGCTCGTTAGTGGATGGATACACTGATGAGTATAGCACTTCCATGAACCAGTCACTTTCAAAGCACATTAGACTTTTTCTGGACATTTTAAATCCAAATCATAATTCTTGTCCATATCATTATACAAAATACATTTAGTCTATTTGTAGAAGTCACCAGTCTTAACAGTTCCAATAGTGCTAAAAAAAAATAAAATAAAAACAATCCAAATCCAAAGTTTCTTCTGAGACCCACAGCAAACTCTCAGCTGTGAGCCCCTGTAAAAGTCAAAAACAAAGCCAAATACTTCCACCATACAATGGTACAGTATAAATATCCCCATTGCAAAAGGGAGAAATGGACATGTAAAAGGATTGGACCAAAGCAAGACCAAAATTTGGTTATATGAATGCTAAATCCTGTGTTTCCATCTTTAGCACCTGGTTAAAGCTCTGGTGAGACATATATTCCAAAGGGCTTAAGCTGCTAGTGCATATGCCATTGCTAATGGCATCCCATATGGCCTTTGTCTTGGGCTCCACTTGCTGCCGTGGGCTTCTTCAGCAGAATATCTATTTCCATGGCATCTTGAACATTCTGAGGCCTCCACTGCACCTTTAATTTAACTCTTCTAGTTTTTCACACTGCCTTCTCATGGACTTATTGCCTAGGCCTCAGACTGGAATCTTCCTTAACTGTATAACTCCTACATTTTGCAAACCTAAGCAATCAGCATGACAAGGATGGCACCAAGGTTGCCACCAGGTTAAGCAGTAGTTTGGGCTCCTTTCATGATGGCTGCACACAACTCTTGGTGCCCAGATGTCTGCACATATTGAATAGAATTTTGGAAAACAAATCTCCCAGTATCTGCTCTGGAGCAGGGGACCCAGAAGCTTCTCAAATGATAACTTTATATTTTTGTACCTTTGGGCTACGATTGGTTAAACCTTGCTGATTCCTGAGATGTCTTCAAACCATATTTCTTAACTGATGCAAAATACTTGGCTTATTTTTATTATGAATCTTTTCAGCAACCAATTTTTCCATGGCCTCAACTTCACTGTTGCTTCCCATTTGGTCATGCAGCAAGTTTTCCAAATCACTGCACTCTTCTTTTTTTTCTCCTAATTTTTACTGTAGATGGTCTAGTAGTAGAAAACAATACCACATCCTGTACACTGGAATTTTCCCTGCGAGATTAGTTGGTCAAATACTTTTAATTCAGCCTCAGACAAGGCCTTACGACATAGGCAGAATGTTGACGGGTTCTTTGCTGAATATAACATATGTGATCTCTAGTCCAGTTGCCAAACAAGTCCTCATTCGCAAATAGAACTTCCTGAGTGTGAATTTTATTGTCCACATCCCTCTAAGTGTTCTGGCCATCTAAGCTTAGACTTGAATCTCTGATCAGTGTTTCCTTAAGTACGTTAATGCTTCTCTACCGATCATTTCTAAATTTTTCTAAACTCCTCCCTCATACAAGTTCCAAAAGCTTATGAACCATATGATCAGGTATAGTCACAGCAATAACCCCAGTTCTCTGGTATCAAAATCCATCTCAGTCATTTTCCTGTTGATGGCAAAAAATACTCTGCATACGTGACTTAAAGGAAGAGAGGTTTTATTCTGGCCCGTGTTTCAGAGTGTTTAGTCCATAGTTCACTGCCTCCAAGGCATGAACAACGTGATAAGATATACTAACCAGCTACCAAATTATTTCTAAGCAAAAACTACTAAAGAGTTTTGTTTTAAAATTGAACACGCAAAAAGAAAAAATGCAAAACAAATAGAAAACTAAAATTCTATTTTCATCAAAAGCCTTTGAATAATCATATTTCAATAAGACCATTCAATACAGCCTTTCAAAATGTAATTTAAATTGCAATTTTCCTTATCAATAAAATTTCTCTATCACAGTACTACGGTGATGACAAAGTGTTGTACTCTAGGCCTGATTCACAGAAAGCATTCAGTCAGTGCTTGCTTTTATGTCTTTTATTCTTTCTTTTCTAGTCTCTTAAATAAAGAAAGCAGAAGTGATAGTTCAGGGATAGCATTAAGAGACGGATGCTAACAATATTTTAATGGATGCAAACATAAAAATTAGTGTGAATTTGTTTTGTAACCCATACAGCTTGCATGAATGTTAGTAATCATTTAAAGGAAATTTCAGAGGTTATTTGACTCAGAGGCCACCTTTTATAGCAACAGGTACTGGAGGAGACTTTCCCTAGGACCTTACGTGGTAAAGCTCAGGACAGTTTATTTCAAGAGATCAAAATATGTTACGTACATGTAGTAATCTACCAAAATGAAATCCATTAATCTATATAACCAATAGGGAAAAAAAAGTTAAAAAATAAAATAAATAGAATTCTGTGGCATCATGACTTTTTGAATAATTCACTTCCCAAAGGGCTAAGACACCAAAACCTTATTGTAAACTAGGATCTGGAATCCAGTTATACAATATTGGATTCCATTTCTCAATTGCATGCTGCTTAAATCTGGCTATAGTTAACCAACAGAAGGCAACCCAGCTGCCCTTCTCAATTTTATCACAGATTGGCAAAACTATTGAACTATGATGAATGCAGACCTATTTGAGGCAGTGGTGATAAAAAACTAAGGAGGAACTTTGAGCTGTTAGTCGTACTTTGAAAGGAATTCATAGTCCCTTAAACACCATGAAACGAATGTTGTCATTCTCAGATATAAAAGTTGCTTGAAGAGGGCCAAGAGATTATCTTTCCAACACAGCAGTGGAAGAGACTGAAGAAAAACAGAAGTCCAGAGAGTAGGTATACCTTGCCCGATGTATCACAGAGAGTTATGCCAGAGAAATCTTCTTTGCACAAAGCCTATTCTGTAGCTATGACATAAGTCGGGAAAGTGACATCACTTCTAGGACATCTGCTCTAGTAGGTAGCATCTTGAGACCCAAGCCAAGGACACCTCCAATCTCCTTGGACATGCTTGTTCAGCGACTTGCTTGGCTGCCATCCACCTGACTCACAACTTCAGTAATGGCAAGATGTGCACAGTAAGAAATGAAACAAACACATGCCCATAGCTGGGTCAAATTGCCAAAATCATATTCAAGTCCCTTTAGTTAATTGGAAATTGCTGGAGGGGACCTCCATTCTGTAGCTGAACAACAAAAATGCTTCCAATGGAGACTTCACTTCCCAGAGGTGAGCTGAGATCATTTCTGATGGTGTAATACTCTGTTTATTTTTAGATCAATAAACTAGATCTCACTGAATGACTGCTGGGCATAACCAATTCATGTGGAAGCTACAGCTCAGAAAAGATGTTTTCCAATTACAAGATCTTTAATTTGTCCTGGTCCATATTTTTAAGAAAATAGGCTGAGTATAAGGTCCACCATGCTTTACATCATTCTACTGTTAAAAATGCATATTTATTAAATTGCCCTCAATATGGCAGGAACTGTTAGATGCTAGGAAATTTATGTTAACATCATATTTATTAATTTCTATCATCTGTATAGATAGACCTCTGAAAGCACAACTAACAGTGCCCTACTCTTTTACAAAGGGGACCATCACAGTTTCACGGGAGGACACAACAGGGTCACCTCAACTTTTCAAGTTGTGGCAGAAAGGGTTTATCAAAGAAGTGACATTTAGCATGAAACCTGAAGGAGGTTTTAGCTGAACAGAGAAAGAATGAAAGATGTTTGAAAGACCTAAATGTGAAAGAAGACCTGACACAACTGGGTATCTGAAATTTCTTGGGCCTAAAATAGTAAGATGAGTTGAAAGAATGAGCAGAGGCAGAATCACAAGAAGCCACGGAAGCCACTCTAAGGAACTATCTAATCCTAGGCCAGACAGAAGCAAAGAGTGACTGGAAGCAGAAGTGGTATACGCTTGCATTCATCACTTGAAGGTTCACTGGACTGTAGGAGAAGAATGGATGGTGAATGGAAAGCCAGGAGAGCAGTAAGGAGCTGCCACTGTCGTCGTGGAGAGAAAAAACACTAAGCAGCACTGTGGGTGCCAGTGACACTTTCTGAGCTCTTTCACAACCATTTCAGCAGGAAAAAGAGGAAACTTCCAAGGAGAAGAAAAGGACCAAGGGAAGAGGGGGACAAAGGAGCCCCCTAGAGGAGAGGCATAAATTCAGGCACCACCAAGGAATCTGTGGTGGATCAACTATTGGTCAATTTGTAACATCCAGCTGAACTGAGTCAGCAGGGCTCTGGGTGTGGAAGGCCCACCTGAGAACTGTTGCCAACAGCATGAAAGCAGAGCTGGAGGGGAAGATGGTGTGCTGTTAATTCTACTGGAGGAGATTGTCACGCTGGTTTTCCTGATATGAACTCAGCTGTTCTCATCGTCAGAAGAGTTTAGGTTCCTGCTGGCACTAAGGATGACTGCAGTTCTCTTCAAGGGAGCTCTGGTCCTTTGAGCATTTCTTCCTGGCTTCAGTGTAGTTCCCTCAGTCTGGTGGATACTTCACCCCACTGGTGCAGACTTTCTAGTTTCCACGACTGACTTTTGGACCTTCTCAGCGCAGATCCTTGATACAGATTTGCCTGAGACATTGCCATGGGCTCTAGGTCTTCAGCTGGACTCCTTCAGGACATAACCAAGAGATCCAAGTCCTCAGCTGGATTCTTTGGGTCTCTAGTGAGTGGACAGCCCTCTTGCACTCTTCTGCATTTGACTTTTTGAGATGAATATTATAAAATAGCCCTATAAATTACGTGTCCTACATTAAATTTGTTCCCTTGCAAACCCTGACTAAAACAGATGAGAACCAGAGTAATAGAAAGGGCATTCCAAGCAAAAACAGGAAAATAAATCCCACACTGTGTTTAGGGAGCAATGAGTAGTTACATTTTGGTAAGTCTAAAAAGCCAGGACTAGACATTAAAGAATCATTTTTTTGGTATGTCATTTGATAATAAAGAAGTAATAAATTATTTATTTGTCTTTGTTCTTGTTTATTAGCTTATTTGCTTTTTGAGTCCTAAACAAATGATTTTGACAAAAATATATATTTAGTCTTGAGTACCTTTCACTTAATTTTAACACCTGTGAACAAGACAGTGGTGTCTTGGTTCACGAATTCAATTCTTTCCACAATTCTGGGCTCAAACTGAATTGTACAAAAACCAAATTAAATTGTCCCATAAGGTCAACATTGAACCTAACCATTGAATTTAATTTGGTTCTTGTCCATTTTGGTTTGCCACCGTAATTGTGGAAAGAATTAAGTTAGTGAACTGAGGTACCACTGCATAATAACAAGCTTCTCTCTTCTTAAAATTCAATTTAATAATATATTGACTTTTTGCTGTTGTTATCCTATTTTGGAGGTGCTGAGATCAAACTCAGCCTCCCTCCCACGTGTTAGATAAGCACTGTACCACACTGAGCTACACCCAAGCTGGTAGATTGATATTTTGAAAACATTTATTTAATGATTCATGTCTTACCATTGTTTTTGCTTTATATTCCCATAAATTTTTATATTCTTTCATGTTTTGTCTTATTTGAAAAAAAAACAGTAGAATAGGAAAACATGGGTATTTACTAAACATTATTAAATTTACTTACACTACAGCCAACATCATAGTCATCACGGCAATGTTAATAAAATAGTTTGTCTTAAAGTTTAAATGGGCATGGAGATTCCCATTGTCATCACTATCTTAGAAAATTCAAATTATCAAAATATTTAAGTTATCACAAGTTATCAGTGAATTGTTCCTGTTAGAAAAAACTCAATTTAATGAACTATTAAAAATAAAATAAAAATACATCTTTGCATTATGTTATAAAGTGAAATGAAATTTAGATTTAATATTGGGCTGAAAAATGTAAGAAAGAAAAAGAGGAAGAAAGGAAAGAAGGTAGAAAGGAAAGAAGGCACACAGGAAGAAAAGAAAAAAACATTAGAACAAACAACTACAAGAAGATAGAAGTTAATATTTTTCACAGTCTTGGCATTCCAAGACATTTTCTATAGAGCACCAATACAGGAAATTACAAAAGAAAAAGAGTGGTAGATTTGATTATATTAACTTTAACTTTTTAAATTGCTATGAAAACACATAGCCGGGGTGGTGGCACACGCCTTTAATTCCAGCACTCAGGAGACTGACGCAGGAGGATCATTGTGAGTCCAAGACCAGCCTGGGCTGCAAAGTGCATTCAAGGCCAGCCTGAACTGCATAGTGAGACTGTGTCTCAAAAAATAGGGCCAGGGATTTAACTGAGTGACATAAGCACCTGCCTGGCAGGCGTGAGATTGTGAGTTCAATCTCTGGTACCAAAACAAACAAACAAAAGAAAAGAAAAAAACCAACACACTTAAAGCTAATAGTAACTAATTAAAAGAAACAATAACAATGATATAATCACCTTCTTAAAAATAAAAAAAAAATGTACATATAATTTAAAATTCTGGAATGATTTCCAAAACCATGAACATCTGTGATCTTTGAACTGTAATGTAATGAGTAATTAAAAAGGTATTCATATTTTCTATCTTACTGTATTTGGGCTCTTATAATGAAATACTTTAGACTGGGTAGTTTATAAATAATATAATGTTGCTCACATTTCTACAGGCTAAGAAGTCTGAAATCAAAATAGCAGCAGACTTGTTGTCTGACAAATGCTTGTTCCTCAGGGACAGTACCTTTCACGTGTTCTATCACATCAGAAGGGTAAACAAGCTCTCTCTGGTCTTTTTTGTAAGTGTGCTAAGATTATTCACTACAGAGAAGCCTTCCTGACCTAACAACTTCCTAAAGAGCCCATTTCTTATTACTATCACATAAGGGATTGCTTCAAAATTTTAATTTTGGAAAGAGAACCCAAATTTCATAGCACAGGATTTTCTTACCTGTGTTTTCTCTTTTTCTCTAAAAGAAGCATTCGTCATTGAACACTTTTTAAAGTAGTGTCTGTGCTTGCTTCTGCATGTTGAGAAAATATATGCAGAGTAGATAGTGGGTCCTAGAAGACACTTCATAATGCTAAAAGCTTTTCCATTCATTAAGGGATATTTAATAAACAACTATTGTAGGCATGTCATTGATATGATTATCATGAGCTGTAGACTAAAATAGTCATAATATGTTAGTTTTCATTATTAATCAAACAAGTATATACTGAATGTCTTCCAAATCACAGACCTGAACTAAATGCTCCGTACCTAATGAAAAGATCCTAGTGGTGGAAATGGACATAACATCATGGTGGGTGGGAGTGGGGGAGAGCTCTGTGCAAAGGGAAAAAGGCATTATATAATATAATATAGGGAGTAGTCAGATAAAGGTTGAGCAAATTCTGTGTGAGCAGAGAAAAATGAGTAACCAGCTCTGCTCAGGAAAATCCTAGAGAGCTTCCTGGAGTACATACAACTGCGCATGATATTTCCATGGTCAGGAGCACAAGGATAACAAAGGAACATTTTAAGACATAGGAAGCAGGTCACCCTTCTTTGTCCTTTATTCGAAGAACTGAAATTCCCTTAGGCAAAGAAATTCTGAGAAAGCCCCTGAGAAAGCCCCTGAAGATACCCTCTCCACCCAGGACCCAACAGAGCTCTGTGTCTCCAGCACTCTTCCTCTGGGCCTCTCACTCCAGTCTGAACATCAGTGCAATATGGAAAAAAGGAGGCACTCCTGTGAGTTTGGAAGGTGCTTTTCCTCTGAGTCACTGCTCCACAACAACTAAGAGGAACCTCGGGCTGAGGCAAAATGGGGTTTCCTTACTCAAAATAAAGGCTGGTTCAAAATGAAGTTTCAGAGGAGAAAAAATGAAGACATTGTGTGTGATGCTTGTGTTAAGCACACAACCTCACCATTTTTTCAACTCAGCACTACTATTAGCCTACTGATCCCAAGGGAATTAGAACAGTTAATACAGCTGTTGTGGTGCCCGGGAACAAGATACCAGGACTAACCTGTAGATTGAGGTCTGGCCTGAGATTTTGGAGGTGTTTGTTCTATTATCAGCCCTGCCATCATTTGGTTTGGGGGAAAGCCTTCTTTGGGTTCATTTTACCCTATTAACAATGGCATCTGGGTTTTAATTCCCTGCATGATTCTTAAAGTTAGGATTCTAAGTTTGTTAAGATGCCTTGTACATTGCAGTGCAATGAATTTCTGTGGATTTGGACTACTCACTGGGATACCCAAATATTTTAGCCTGACCACAATTAGAACTACTTGTGCATGCAGCAGACAATCTCACAGCTAGGCACTACCATGTCTCAGTGTCTGGTGTTGCTTGTGTACCTTATCTGCAATTCTCCCTCCCCTCCCTAACCTTGTCAGTTTGTCTTTCTTGCTTCCAACAACTTTGGCCAACTCTTATCATTTACTGAGGCCAATAAAATATGGATGAAGTAACACTACTGGCTCTAACCTGGGACCTAAAGAGAAATGGCAAGTTTATATTAGCCTTTTAAGGCTTTTTTTTTTTGTCTGTGAGGTGAATAGCATGTGCTAGGGAGCCTACAGAAGACACACGGAGTCCACCTGAGCCTGTCCTGAAATCTCCAGGCCAGACTAACCCAGTCATGCCCAGGAGAACCCAGCCTGTAATGACATGAGGATTATTGTATATGCTTCAGTCCAATTGCAGCAACATAGGAAACTGAAATATGTTTTTCTTATAAGCAACGGGGACATGAGGGTTATTGGTTCTGCAACAGTATTATTTTAGCCAAAAGATGGTTACTGTAGTAGTCCTCCTTGAACCAGACTCTAAGCTTAGATTTTCCTACACTGATGCAGAATAGGGCATTGTATTTATTTTCCATTGCTACTATACTATATTATCTTATGTTCCTGGAGATCAGAAGTTAGAAATTGGTCTCACTGAGTTAAAATCAAGGTGTAGGCAGGGCTGCACTCTTTCTGCAGACTCCTGAGGAGAATCTATTTCCTTACCTTTTCCAGCTTCTAGATGCTTCCCACATTTCTTTGTTGTTGATTCCATTATTTAGTCTTCAAGAGTCAACATTCTTTTCTTGCCATCATCGCTCTCATTCTTTTCTTCTGTCTTTGATTTACAAGGATGCTTGTGGTTATACTGAAGTCAGTCAGCTAATGTAGGTTAACCTTCCCATCTTAAGAACAGCTGATCAGCAATTTTAATCACATCTGCTTTGTTAATTCTTCTTTACCATGTAACTTAACATATTAATGGGTTTCAGGAATTAGGCAGTGGACATGTTTGGGGGTGCTATCATTTGACCTATTACTGCTGTATTAATAGGAAGACCAGGAAAGACTTGTTATGGGGCTCCAGACTCCAGCCTATAGATCAGCCCAAACCAAAGATCAGGCATAGCCTATGTTTTGGTAACCTTGACCTATGTCTTACTTTAATGTAGCTGAGATGAATAGTTTAAAATGAACTTTCAAGAGCATACTGCAGTGTTTCTGTACATTTTTTCTTCACAATACTCTCTGGAGATGCAGAAATTTTCTCAGCTTCTATTCAGGCAGAACCTTGACTGGTTTCCTAGAATTTAATGAATAAATGAATTTATTCATTTCGGCAACTTTCTAGGAGTGGCCTGGATAGAGGGTCAACTTACATAGTTCTCAAAGGTAGTTCTCAGGATCAAACTATACACCTGTTCAATATCTCATGATTATCTTTTCCTCATTCCCTCTCTTTCCTTTTTCACTCTCTATTCCAATGTTTATTTCCCAACTAAACTGATGCTCAGTCTTTATGTCAGACTCAGTCTATGAGGAATCTAAGCTAAACTCAGAACAATTGCTATTGACCAAACAGCCTCATCCTAAGATTGGAAGACCCTTATAGGACACGTGGTTCAGCTTGTGTCAGGAAACCTGGCCTGGCCTCTGGTTCTGGAAGACTTTCTAATCTCTAATCCCAGGAACCATTCAGTCTTCTGTACCTCCAAGTACAGGGAAACTACCATTTCATGAGGCAATCCATTCCAATGTGGGACAACTATTAACGTCAGTTTTCCCTTGAGACATGCTTATTGCCCATAATCTTTTAAACATATTCATAATATCAGATAATCTTTTTGTTCGCTTGTTTATTTTTTGAGTACTGTGCATCGAACTCATGACCTCACACTTGCCAGGCAGGCACTTGTGTTGCTGAGCTAAATCCCCAATGCCCAGATAATCTTTTTAATAAAAATGTTCTAAGGGCTGGTGACATAGCTCAGCAGCATAAGCCCCTGCCTGGCAAGCATGAGTCCATGAGTTCAATCCCCAGTACCAATAAATAAATAAATAAATAAATAAATAAATAAATGTAGAAAGAAAAAAATGCTCTGAGATTTAGACTAAGAAACAATTCAATATGAAATTTTCATTCTTTATATTAATACCCCAGGAACTTTAACCAACCACATATTCAAATACTCTTATTACTGGTGAAATTCTTTTTGCTAATTTAATTAAAAGTTTATAACTGAACTGAAAATGTTTCATAAGCAAGAATGTGAGTTAGTAAAAAACAAAGGTTTAGCTTTTAACAAATTTACCTATGTCATTTGTTAGCTCCGTATCCTTGGGTATGTCAGGTTCAATTACCAAGACTCAGTATCGTCATAAATAAAATTAGGACCATCATGCTCACATCAGAAGACTGTCATGAGAAGAAAATTTCTTTCTTTATAAATTTCCCAATGTCTCCATCAAAGCGGGACAATATAGTGGAATGGTAAACAGCAGGGTAAGTGGCCTCCCTGAAAGATACCATCCAGATGCTGGAATATAGCAACATTGGGGAAGACAAGAAGGAGGGAGCTGGGTCCTCTGGACCCAGGAAGAATCTAAAGTGAGAATTAAAGCTCACAGAAAGAGTGAAAAGAAGCACCTCTGCCCAGAGCCAGACCCACTGTATGAAAGAAGTTGCTGGAACCTGAGGATGCACGATTAAAGTGCAGCAGCTGCAGCCGTGGCAGCAACCCTGGAGGCCTCTGCCCAGGGAAGCAGCATTGGAGGAGAGTGGCATTGGACAGGGGGAGCAGATCTGGAAGACTAAACTGGCTGACAGTGAGTGTAGTAAATACCAATATCCTGCAAGGGAGAACGAGGGACTGGCAGCCATTTTGGGGCCAGAGCCACTCCTAGTTGGGCATAGTCCCATGGAAATTGCTCCACCTGAGCCCCAGAGGAACCCAGCAGGTGACTGGCTCAGTCTGGAGACCACAGCTCCACACGCACCCTAGGGGCAATAGTGGAAGATTTGCAGATAACCGGCCCAGGTTCCCAGGTGGTGGCACTGACCCTGTGCACTGTGCCAGACATCAGGGAACCAAGGCGGGCTGGGGAAAGGCAGCAGACAGCACTGTAACAGTGTACCCAGTGGTAACCATCAGATATCCACAATCATCACTGGCTAGAAGAACCAGTCTAACCTTAGAGAAATTACAGACAATGTGAGGAATACCAAGATCCCTGGTACACAATTGTCCAGAAGAACCCAGGAATATGTCAAGACAGAGAAGAAAAAGGCAGTCTCTGACCTCAAATTCAAGCAGAACAAATCCAGGAGAAGCAAATGCAGAAGAGGTCAGGAATTACACAACAAAAGTCTCTGAGGTGATGACAATTGAAGTAAAGAAACAGCTTCATGAGGCTATAAAAGAAATTAGAACAGAAATACTAACTCAACTAAAAGAAGAAATGAAAAACATAATAAAAGGATTGCTAGGCATCTCTAAAGGAGACATAGATGAAAAAATGGAGCATAGGAAAATGTGGGAAACCTGGAATGAACTGTACAAAAAAGATTTAGAATACATGAAACAGGTTCAAAGAGACTACCAGGAAATCAAAAACTCTGATGAAAGTTGGAAAAGCCACCTGAAGGAAACTAAAGATAGACTTTCAAACCTTGAAGACAGGTTTGCAGCTTGTGATCATGAAAGGAAAGATCTCTTAAAAATAACAAGAAACCTGGAAGTAACAAAACAGTGGCTGCAAGACAACCCAAAGAAACATAACTTAAGAATTAAAGGTGTGAGTGAAAAAGCAGCAGTCAATACAAATCAAATTAAAAGCCTATTTACAAAAATAAGTTCAGAAAACTTTCCAAGCATAGGAATAGAAAGTGACTTTCAGATAAGTGAAGCATATAGAACTACAGCTAAACATAACCAAAATATACCTACACCCAGACATATAATAATCAAGATCTCAGAAATTCAACACAAAAACAGAATATTAAAAGCTATTAGAGAAAAAGAAAACAGATCACCTACAAAGGAAAACCCATCAGAAGCAAGACAGACTTCTCAACACAAACCATCAGGTCAAGAAGAGCTTGGAGTGAAGTATTTCAAGCCCTGAAAGAAAACAACTTCCAACCCAGATTGATGTACCCTGCAAAACTATCATTCAAAATCAACGGAGAAACAAGATACTTTCACTACAAAGAACAGCTAAAGGAATTTATGACAACCAAGCCAACCCTACAAAGAATACTGAAAGACATTTTAGATAGAGATTTAAAAAAAAGTCCACAGCTCCAGAAACAGTGACAGAGGGATATCACCAAGCGGGGCAGACAATTAAATAATCCAACATTGGGATTTAAGTCCAATATTGTTTTCAATGAGCTGTTTAGTTTGATCTTATTCTATCTCAACCTGCCTAATTTTATTATATATGATGACATAGACAGCTATTTTTCAAAGATAACAAATATATTAGGGTAGCCTTTATTGATATTTGATCAACCCTGTACTGCTTTCATTGTTCTGTTTTGAGTGATTTTAACCTATTTTGGTTTGTTTGATTGTATTATAACAGATGATATAGGCAACTGCTTAGAAGATAATATGAGACATTATAGAAATCAATGTTGTATTACTATGCATTGCTTCCATTGTTTTATTCGTTATTGGTTTTATTCTGTACTATTTTGTTTGATTATATTAGGCCCGTTGGTATGGGCAGTTATTCTGAAGACAACAAGCAGTATTACAAGGGGAAAGGAGGAAAGAAGGAAGGGGAAAGGAAAAAGACATAGATTTATACTTGGGTATACATAAGATGGTTAAAATGACTATACTACTAAATGCATTAACTATTGAGAGAGAACAGTTAATACTCATATGATTAGATCAATTTTACATGTCTATATCTGTCAATCTGAGCAACCCTTTTGAAGGTAATGATATAAAATGTTATAATCACTGTCAAATTCCAATCATCTCATTTTGTAAACTTATAATGTTACAGTATTGGATTTGTTGTTGTTGTTTGTTGGTCCCTTTAGCTTTTTGTTTCTCTTTTCTGTGACCATTGTTTTATTTTTTATTGGCTTTATTCTGAACTATCTTGTTTGATTATATTAGGCCTGATGATATGGGCAGTTATTTTAAAGACAACAAGAGGTATTCTAAGGGGAAAGGAGGAAAGAAGGAAGGGAAAAGGAAAAAGACATAAATTTATAAGTAGGTATACATAGGATAGTTAAAATGACTATATTACTAAATGCATTAGCTATTGAAACAGAACAGTTAAAGTATTAGATCAATTTTATGATTAGATCAATTTTACATGTCTATATCTGTTAATCTGAACCACCCCTTTAAGGTAATGATATGCAAATTCCAATCATCTCATTTTGTATACTTACAAGGTTATCGTATCAGATTTGTTGTTGTTGTTTCTTTGTCTGTTTTGCTTTTTCATTGTTTTCTGTGTTCAATTTCTCTTAAATAATAAAAAATTAATTAAAAGACCCCAAAATACTGTCTTACTCAAATAAATGATTTAACTTTAGCTCAAATTTCCAAATAACTCTGGAACATTTTCACAGTGAACATAGGAACAGAGCAAAATTTACAGTAAGTTATGTCTTCACTTGGAAATGATTAAGGTACTCTATATGAAAATGACAAAAATCATGATGAATTACAGTGCTAAATGTCCATTGTGTTTTTTAAGTTTGATTCAGTTACTGATAATATGAATCAATTGTTTTGTATGTAATAAAATGCTGTTCCAGGTGCTGACAATTTTGTGGTCTACAACTCCATATGATGGATAACTGTGGTGTCAACTTGAATAAGAAATGCCTAGAAGATTGGTTCTGATGTGTCTGGGTGAGGGACCTACTGAAGGTGCAAGTCCTGCCCTGGAGTGGAGTGGCACCAACCAATAGGCCTATAGTATGGATGAAGAAAAACACACAAAGAAAAAGGAAGTCTCCCTTCTGCTTTGGAGGAGCTCCAGTCTTCACCATCGCCTTTAAATGTCCAACTCCAAATTTCCAGTGTGGACTCTTCAGCTTCCTGGAACAGATTCACATGGAACTCTACAGTGAGTACCTGCTTTAAACTTTTGATTGGATCCTTTGAATATTTATTGCACAAAGGCGCAGAGAGGGAAAAGTACTCATCGGCATAGACTGCACAAAGGCCCTGAGGCTGACTTTGATCTGTTCACAGTAACACAAACACTGATGTGTCTCCAGGAATGTGAGCGGGAGGGACAGTCACAATACTGCAGATGTGATCAGAGAAGCAAACAAGGGTCAGATTATATGAGACTTGCAAGGATATAGAAGAATGTTTATAGATTATTTTTAGTATGATGAGAAATCTTAGAAAATACTTAAAAAAGGAATTACACAGTCTAACTTAGTTTTCTTTTTTTTTTTTATCAGACAGTGTTGCTAATTGACTAAAGTATGAGTATGCCTGAGGGGGATTGCTTATAATACAATCACATGCATCCCTCTATTTGAGGGATGATCATGGCTTGAGATAGTAAGCTAACTGTAAAGACAGTCAGGTTCAGAGGATAATTTGAAGGTAAAGTCATTGCGACATGGGCTGGACTTGGATGTAGAAGGTTAGGAAATGAAAGGAATCATGGATGACTTCTGTACTTCTGGCCTGAGTAATGTGGAAGAAATGCATTGTTCATTAAAAATGCAAAACCATGTAGAAATCATGAAGGACTGGCAGGGAGTTATGGAGGATGGGAAATAAATCAGATTAAGAAATGTGATATGTGAAATTTCTATTAGGTATTTGTGTATGTAATATGTTTGCAGAGTGATATACTTGAAAGTATCAGTATGTAGATAACTGGTAATGTTTCAGTAAGAGGGGAAAACAGTGCCATCATCCACGTGGTTATAGCATTTCTAAGAGACTATCACCTAATGAGCTGTGTTCCAAGTGTAGGAGAGGGACACAGAATGCAGCTAAACCTCTCCAAGAGTGGACAAGGAAGATAAACGCAGTGAGTGATGCTGGGAGAGAAAAGTCAAGGAAGTGGGAGGGGGCCAAGAGCAGGTTGCAACTTGGGTGCTAACTGGAGAAAATATTTCAAGAAGGAGTAGACAACAGTATCAAATTATGGTGCTAGAACAACTAACAGGAGAAATATAAGTCAGCAGAACACACATCTGGCTTCTCTCTGCTCTGTAGGGTAAAAGACTTCCTTGACTTCATTAGACCATTTGCCCAACTTAGTTATCTTAACAGTTTTTTTCTCGTTAATGACAATTGCATTCCCAAGGATACTTGTAGTAAAATGTTCATCTACGTTTAAGTAAAAGAGAAAGACTGATCACTTTTAATTCCGTTTCTACCTCTCTCTCTCCTTCCTCTTTAAAGAGTCCCGTGAACTATGCAGAGAAATGTAAGATGGCATACTGGCTTACACACGTGTGTGAACTTGCTGTCTGATTTCGTTTAGGCAAGGTGTAATTTCTTATAACTCACGTGTGAAAATTAAACCACAAGAAAAACACTAAAACACAGCATTCAGAGGTTTTCTTGTCACATGCCACTTGGGCAGTGGTACTTAAGAAAGCCTCCTGAAGGGTGGGCAAGACCTTGCCCAGCCTAAGCACCACCCTCCCTTGCGAGAGTCCCAAGTGTCTCTACTACTTAAAGAGAGGTGTCAGGAGAGATTTTTCTTTTCCAGATCACTAGCGAGTGTTTGCTCATATCTATTTTGGGGCATTAGCTCACCGCTGCTGTCTTTTATTCCCAAAGAATTAGAAGAGCATTTCAAAAACATATTATTGCAACCCTCCCCCTGTTTTCTCTTCCAAATTTTCTCTCTTTTCTTTCTTCCTTGACCTGTCTGGATTCAACATGGATTTGTCTGTGATGGCATGGAAAAGGTTTCCTGTGATCATAGCAGAGAGCAGATGCACTGCCACCCCACTGCCCCACGGAGCTCTCAGCATCCATTTGCATCATAAACAGCTAAGGAATGGCACACAGAGTGCATGCACACAGCCATGCAGCTGCAAGATCACCCACATCGGAGTCACAGACTTCTGCTCAGTGAAAAGCTCACTCTTACTGGTTACGTACTGCACTGGACATTTTGTGTAAGAACAAAAAAAAGGAGGATGTGGAATTACTGCAAATATAAGGCCCACCTTTCCATGCCAGTTGTCAAAACATCCTCAGAAGCTTTACAACCACCTTGTGAGGTTTATACCTCATAAGTATCATTATCTCCAGTTCACATTCAGTGGAAGTGATCTACCCAAGATATATCAGAACAAAACTATAAACCCAGGCCTTCCTTTTGCTTTTGCCCTGAGTTTCCACAAAATCAGGCTCTAAAAGGTGTGGAGAGAGGAAAAAAGATATAATTGCTATCATCAAAGAGCTCTGAGTCTACAAGGGGAATTTATTTAAGAGCATGAATTAATGTAAGATGTATCATGTACCATCTTAGTCAAAATAGACTTTCAGCACATTTCCTATCTGGGCTTTATCTGTTTTTTTTTTTTTTTTTTGCATTATTCCTATCTGCCAGACATCATACTAGACAATTTGCATAATCTTTGAAAATCCTAACAACTATGCTATATCACCCTTTACTGTAAGTAGAAATGGTACACTTTCATTTGTGAAAATTTCCCTCAAATGTCCTTTTCTGTGACATGGAACTTTCGATGTTCATACTGGCTATACATGCACATACCCTGGAGAAGTAAACAGAATTTATCACCAATTTAATGGCTTAAAGATCATATGGGGTAATTTGTTAAAAGTTGACCACTGAGAGTGACATAAAAGGAAACTTTCTCATCTTAAAATATCATCTCAACTATTCTTTCCTGTTTCTGGGACAGCAGATCACCCTAATTTGGCA
>RJWM01030342.1:0-23510 GCA_004363535.1 Dasyprocta punctata
GTATCTCTGGCCCCAATATACTTCAGCTTCTTAGTTACCCAGGTAATAGTTCCTGTTCCAGTTCTTGCTTCTGGTCTCTTAGAAACAGCTGGTCACTGTGATGCATAGTTGGTCACTATGATGCATGTTGTATAAACAAATTCCTAATTGACAGGCCATTCTGCCTCTGTACTTCCTGCTTGCTTATCCCATATGAGCCTAGACCACTAAGATCTGATATTCTGGGAATGATCCCCATCAGCAGCTGTTGACATAAATAAATATGCCTCCAAATCCTGTTTGCTGTTTCAGTCTGGCTGCCTGTTAACTTTATGTAATTTAAATGCTTATAATATTAGCAGCAGAATTAACAAAGCAGATCAATAAATCCCTTGACAAAAACAGAACAGAGACAATTAAACAGATGAGGACCATAATGAAGGAAATGGTTAGTGAATCTACAGTTGATAAAAAAAAAAACCCCAGAGGATCTTAGCAAATATGGAAACCATGGATGCCCAGGATAGAAAATAACTAGATTCCATAAAACAGATTCAGAAATCCAGGAGATTGAAAATTCTACTGAACGTATATTCAGCAAAGTCAACCATAAGATGATAGAATATTGGGTCTAGAAGACAGGGTTGTGGCTGTGATCATTAAATGGAAGACTTCTTAAAATAGCCAGGTACCATGAAAAACCCTACAGCTGCTAGACAATGAAAAGAAGACTAATATAAAATTAGCTGGAATCACTGAAGAGTCAAAAGGCAGAACACGCTTAAATACATGCAAAGGGATTCAAATTATCTCATGTATATTATCAGGTCATAGTGCAGTGAAATTGGAAGTCAGTGGTGAAAGAAACCACAAAAACTACATAAACACATGAAAATTAAGTAATACCCTCCCAATCAACCAGTGGGTCATAGATGAAATTAAAGAGAAATTAGACAGTTTCTACAATTAAGTGATAGCATCAGCATGAAATACCAGAGCGTGAAAGCAGTTATATAAGGGAATTTTATAGTGGTGAATTTTTACATCAGAAAAACACAAGTTCAAATAAATAACTTACTGCTGAACCTCAAGTTTGTAGAAAAAGAAGAGCAAGTGAAACCCAAAGCATGTGCGAAGAAGGAAATTATAAACATCAGAGCAGAAATTAATGCAGTGGAGACTAAGAAAACAATACAAAGAATAAGTGAATTAAAGAGTTGTTTCTTTGAAAGATTAAATAAAATAGACAAATTTTGGCCAAGCTTATAAAAAAAAAAAGGAAAGCAAAGGCACAAATTCATGCAATTAGGAATGAAAAAGGCAAAATCAAAATGGACCCCACAGAAATCCAGAAGATCAATGTATATTTTGAGAACCTATACTCCAATAAGATGGAAAACTCAGAAGAAATGGACAGATTCCTAAATATGTATGAATTAACAAAGGTGAATCAAGAAGATACAAAATTTCTAAATAATCCAATATCAGTAAATGAAGAAGTAATTAGAACACTACTAACAAAGGAAAATCCAACTCCTGACAGAGTCACTGTTGAATTCAAGAAATTGAGAGAAGACCTAATACCATTACTTCTCACACTCTTTAATGAAATTGAAAGCAATGCAGTACTTCCAAATTTATTCCTGGAAGCAAGCAGTGCTCTGATACCAAAAAACAAAAGAAAACCAAACCAAATCAAACCAAACCAAACCAAACAAAACAACAAAGAATCCAACAAAAAAGAGAATCACAGGCCAATTTCCTTAATGAACAGAGGTGCAGAAATCCTCAGTAAGACAAGAGAAAGAAATATGGATAGGAAAGCAAGATTATCATTATTTCCTGATGACATGATACTTTACATAGAAGACCCCCACTTCCCCTCCAAAAGATTCCTAGAATTAATAACCAAATTTGGCAACATACAGGATACAAAGTCAATTCTCAAAAATCAGTAGCAACCTTGTACACAAATAACAAGCTCATTGAAAGGGAAATTAGGGAAACTATACCTTTCACAATAGCATCCAGAAAGATGAAATACTTAAGAATCAGCCTAATGAAGGAAGTGAAAACTATAGTACTCAAAAAGGAGATTGAAGAGGTTATCAGAAAGTAGAAAAATTGTCCTTGGATAGGCAGAACCAATACAGTGAAAATGACCATACTTCTAAAACTATTATACGGATCTAATGCAATCTCAACTAAAATACCAATAGCATACCTCACAGAACTAGAGCAAAAAATCTTAAAATTCAGATGGAACCAGAAAAGACCTAGAATAGCAAAAATAATTCTGTGCAACAAAGGCAAGGCAGGAGGCATCACAACCCCCAAATCAAAGTTATACAACAAAGCTACCATGATAAGACAGCATGGTACTGACAACAACAAAATAAACTGAAAACAACAACAACAAAATAAACAAACTGAAAACAACAACAACAACAACAACAACAACAACAACAAAATAACCAGATCCCAAGATCAATGGAACAGAGTAGAAGATGGAGAAACAATTCCAAACACACTCAGCTACCTTATCTTTGACAAAAGGGCCCATTACCCTCACTGGAGGAAAGACAGCCTCTTTAATAAATGGTGCTGGGAAAACCGGCTTTCCACATGCCAAAGGTTAAAGCTAGACCTGTATCTCTCACCATGCACTCAACTAAAATGGAAATGGTTTGAAGATCTAAATAGTAAAACAAAAGCACTTAAATCTGTTGGAAGATAGAATAGGGAAAACTCTTGACATCAGTGTAGGCACTTTGAACAAAACCCCAATCACACAGGAAATATAACGAAGAATCTACAACAGCATCATATCATATTAAAAAGCTTTTTCACAGTCAAAGAAACCACCAACAGAGTGAAGACACAACGCACAGAATGGGAAAAATTTTTAGTCAGTTACTTCTCAGAAAAAGGACTAACATTCAGAATACACATAGAACTCAAAAAAGTCAGATGCCCAAATTTAAAGACCCAATCCAAAAATGGGCATTTGAAATGAGCAGATACTTCTCAGATGAAAAATTACAAATGGCAAACAAGTACATGAAAAAATGTTTGCCATCAGTAGTCATTCAAGAAAAGCAACTTAAGAGCTGGGCGTGGTGGTGCACACCTGTAATCCCAGGACTTGGGAGCCTGAAGCAGGAGGATTGTTGTGAGTTTGAGATCAGCCTGGGCTACAAAGTGAGCTCAACACCACCCTGAACTGCATAGTGAGACCCTGTCTCAAAAAGACCAAAAAAAAAAAAAAAAAAAAAAAAAAAAAAAAAAAAAAAGAAATTAAAACAACACTGAAGTTCCAGTTCACCCCAGAAATGATGGCTATCATCAAGAAATCAACCAATAACAAATGCTGGCAAGGCTGCGGTGAAGACCAATCCTCTCCACCTCTGGCAGGCGTGTAAACTGGTACATCTGCCCAGGCATGGTGGTGTACACCTGTGACTCCAGCACTTGAGAGGCAGAGGCGGGAGGATTGCTGGGAGTTCAAGGCCAGCCTGAGTACATAGTGAAACCCTGTGTTAGGAAAAAAAAGATAAACTAGTACAACCACTATGGAAATCAGTATAGAGATTCCTCAAAAAACTAAAACTAGAGGTTTCATTTTACACAGCTTTTCCCCTCTTAGGTATCTTCCTGACTGAGTTAAAAGCATCGTACCACAGTGATATATGCATACCCATGTTTACAGAACCACAATTTGTAATAGCTAAATTTTCAGAACAGCCTATATGCCTATCAATAGATGAATTTATAAAGAAAATGTAGTATTTGTATACAATGGAGTACCACTCTGCCATAAAAAGGATAAACTTGAATCATTTTTAGGAAAATGAATGCACCTTAAAACCATAATTTTAAGTGAATTACATCAGACATATGAGTTTAAATACCACATTGTTTCTCTTGTGTAAGAAACCCAAAAGGTAAACAAGGAGCATAATGGAAGAGAGATACTGGGAAGTAGGAAGAACATGTTTAAATGGGAAAGGTCCCTAGGAAGTAGGAAAGAGGATGGGAAGGAAGGGAAAAGGAAAAAAAAAAAGAACAGAAGGAAGAAAATGGACCCGAAGCTTTTGCATGTGAGGAGAGGAAGAATGGTTGAAAGGAGAGGAGAGGAGTGGGAAAAAGTGAAGAATGAAGATATATTATGTACAGGTACCAACTCTCTCTGATCAGCGTGATCAATATGTATTACAAACAGGTACTAATAAAAATGTAGAGTTAACAAAATCTATTTTTCGTGGAGAGTTGGTATATATATTCATCACATCTTGATCACTTTTACTTCCCCTCCCACTCCCCTCCCTCCCATCCCCCCCTTGAGTTTATAAATGTTGTAACTTATCATAAATTCACACGGGCCAACCTGTGGGTGGATGGGATGGGGCTAGAGGGATGCGGAGAGGGGGAGCTTACAGATGGGAAATGAGAGGCTCTAAGCCTTTACAGTCTCTCGGGGGTGGTTGTTGAAAATATCAAAACCCCACTGCAGGGTCAAGGAATCAAGAGTCTCCAAGAGGATTTGATCCATACTCAAGTTTGAGATCTTTGATTTGCAGAATCCAAAACTTTTTGCTTCTTCCATGAACTGGCATTGTGCCACTATAAAAATAATTAGGCAATACATGAAATCCATCAGAAGAACCGGAGCCACCCCTGTGGCCATGCCTAGAGGCAAGGAGGTGTCCGTGGGGATGTCCTGGGCTTTACCAGTGGATGTGTCCTTGGAGCAGGAAGCAGGTGGCTTGTAGAGGTTTGAGAAAAAAACTCTTGAGCAAAAATGATATAAAACTTGGGAGTGCAGAGAAAGGTGATTGCCTGACATTTTAATGCTATGCTAGAGTGCTTTCTAATAAGCCTGCCTCAGAGCATTCTGACTCCCAGGGAACGTAATTTTCTTTCATTTGCTATTCACAATTGATTAAATTTCAGTTGTTTTATAGCTCTGAAAAATTAGTGATTAAGTTGTATTAAATGGAAAAGACATTTTTTAGCGGGGAGAGAAGATAACCCCTCAAATTAAGGCTTTGTTGTTTTGAAGGAAATTAATCAGTGTTGTATCTAATTTGGCACTTGTAGTCAAACATTTTTTGCTACACTAACTATAGAAACCAGGTTTCTCATATCCTCATGGAACTGCTCATTCCTGCATTAATGAGTAATAAATGAATAAAACTTTTGGTTTTGATTGCTTTTCTTTTTTTCTTTTTTCTTTTCTTTTCTTTTCTTTTTTTTTTTTTGAGGCAGGGTTTTACTTTGCAGTCCAGATTGGCTTTGAACTCAGCATGAAACTCGGGCTGGTCTCAGACTAGCAGGAAACCTCCTCCTCAGCTTCAAGTGCTGGGGTGACAGGTGTGCACTGTCATGCTTACAATTTATTTTGCTTATTGAGACAGAGTCTTGCTGTCTAACTGAGGCTGGCCTAGAACTCATGATCCTTTTGCCTCAGTCTGCTGAGTGCTGGAATTACAGGTGGGTGCCATGCCAAGTTCTAAATAAAACTTTGACAGGTGCTTCTTATCTATTCAAATGAGAATTGCCATTGTTGTTAATGTCCTAACTTTTTTTGGTGAAGTGTAAGATTTCTTTTTTAAAATTTTATGAAAAAATCACAAAAATTCATAACCAAAAAAAGAATAACAAGTTACACTGTGTATCATTATTTTTAAAGTGGTTACTCAGAGTACCAGACATAAACCAAAGAGATTCTTGCAAAAAAGAAACAAACAGATAATAACACAAAACTTTGTTTTCCATGAACTGGGATATACTAGTAATACAAATGAAACAAGTTCATATATACATTAAAATATTTTTAAAACCACAGATATGTAAAGTATTTGAACTTCTCCCTACTTCATATTTATCTCTCTTTTATTTACTCTTAGTTTGCATGTATATATTTTTTTCTAAGAGAAACTATGCAATATTTGAATTTGTGTGTCTTATTTCACTTAACATTATTTTCTCAAGTTGCAGTCATTTACCTATAAATGCCTCAAGTTTATCTTTCTTTATGACAGGGTAGTATTCCACTGTGTATAAATAATTTATTTTTCTTATTCATTTGTATGTTGATGGACATATATGCTGTTTCCAAGATCTAGCTATTATAAATTGTGCTGCTATAAACAAAGGTACGAATGTATCACTGTAATATGATGTCTTTAACTCTTTTGAGAAGATATCTGAAGGGAAATAGCTGGATCAAATAGAATTTCTATTTTTAGTTTTTTGAGGAATGTCCACACTGATTTCCATAGTTGTTGTCCTAATTTCCATTCTAACTAACAATGTAGAAGAGTTCCTTTTTTTCTCTGTCCTCACCAGCATTTATTCTTTTGGGGTAAGATAGTATCTGGTAGTTTTTTTTTTTTTTTTTTTTTTTTTTTTGAGACAGGATCCCATTATGTAGTTCAGACTGGCTTTGAACTTACTATGTAGTCCTCCAACTCATGGTGATCCTCCTGCCTCAGCCTTCCAAGAGCTGGGATTATAGGTGTGTGCACCACCACACACAGCTTCAGTGGTGTTTTAATTTGCAATTCTCTAATGGCCAGCGATGTTGAACATTTTTTCTTGTATTTGTTGGTCATTTCTGATTCTTCTATTGAGAAATGTCTGTTCATTTTGGTTGCCCGTTTTTGATTGGGTCTTTTATTTGGGGAGTATAATCTCTTTTGGGTTTTTTTTTATATATTCTAAATGCTACTTCTCTTTCTGAGAAATAGCTGGCAAATATTTTTTCCAATTCTGTACACTGTGTCTTCACTCTGTTGTTTTTTCCTTTGCTGTGCACACTTTTAAATCTGTGGTGTCCAGTAGTTAGGAACTGGAGCTACAGGTCTTATATCTTATACTTTTACTATCACATTATACAACAGCAACTCTCAGACTGAATCTATTCAGCTAGAGATTTATATTTAAGTCACAAACAGGCATGGTAGGGAAGGATTAGAGTTTGTTTATAGACCATCTGTTCAGCAGGATCAAGAAAGTTTAGTGGGGCCATATAGCCCTAGTCCTCTGAGAGGCTGAGGCAGGAAGATCACAAGTTTGAGTCCAGCCTGGGCAACTTTATGACTTAATGAAACCCTGTGTCAAAAAGAGAAAAAGAAAAAACGGACTGGGGCTGTAGCTCAGTGTGAAGGCCTTGGGTTCGATGTTGGTCCTGCAATTAAAAAAGTCTTAGTTCTTTGTTGTGTAGCAGATTATTTTTTTGTTAAGAGTAGGAAGAATTTATTGAGAGAAGGAAAGCTCCTGTCTAAGAAGCACAGAAGTGAGCCTGGAAAGTGGGTTGCCTGCCAACCCTGCTTCTCAAGGGTGTTATATTGAGCAAAGCTATGAGGTGAGGTGGGTTCAAGGTGGGACAGAACTATGATCAGTCAATAAGATTAAAAGTATAGTTTCTTGGGTAGTATTGATCCCATGGGAAATCACGAGATGAGTGTGAGATGGGATAAAACTATGGTCAACCAATAAGATTACAGCAAGTATAATTGTTTGGGTAGTATTGATTAAATGGGGATCAAATAGGGAAGCAAGTCACATAGCAAACACACACTGGATGGACAAAGACTCTCCTGGAAGGAGTGGGTTAAGGAGATTTTGGTCCTCCACATGAGGGATCGAAGCCTATTCAGAATATCAGTCACTGCTGTTTATCCCTAGGGAAAGTATATGAGTGAGTAGTTTCTTTTTTATCTCGAAGCCTGGTCTTCAGTGAATATGTCTCCAGACACAGTTGTCTTTTGCACTGACCCTTCAAGGGCCCACCTCTGTCTGACTGCCTACAATATTTCTACCTAACTTAGCTGTTTATAATATTCCCCGCTCTGAAGAAATACCCCTAACTTCTGTGAGGGGGCAAGGGCCAATGACAATTCTGGCTTCTTCAGGCTGAAGGGAGTTGTAGTTGTAATCAGCAATCAGAAATACTCCACCAAAGTTTTATCTAAAGGCCCTTGATAGGTGGCAAGTGTTCTTATCTTGTATAGATATATAGCGTTTAAGTCTGGAGGAGGCAAGGCCAAAGGAACAATTAAGTATTCATGGTCCAAATAATATGATCAACAGGATAATTCTGAATATAGGCAACAAGGGTTTCCACCAGGAAGAGGCAATAATAGCTTCTCACCAAGAGGATAAACAAAAGGTCTAGGGAATTTTAGAACCGGACATGTCTTTAACCTGTTTTGAATAACTATTGAGATATTAGAAGGTGGATAAGGAATATACATATAACATTTAGCTTTTAAAATTGTACAAGTACTCCCTGGTGCTTGATATAGACGACCCCGGGATGAACAAAAACTCACGAAACGATGGAAATATCTCGGAGCTGAGTGTTTATTGCCAGGCCTGGCGATGCAGTCCCCACGAGCCAATTTTGGAGACTGCGCGCGTGCCAGCGCCCGGAAAAGGCTTATATAACATCAGAACAAAGGGAGGAAGGGTTTTGCAAGCGCGGGTACAGAAGCAAATGGCATTGGTTAGTTTAAATGGCTCTTTACATTTATTGGAGGAGACAATTCATGGGGAGGTCTGCGGTCGGGCGGTGGAGGGGTAAATTCTTGAGTCATGAGAAGGGGCAGTTCTGTCCTTGTCTTTATCTAACTAGGACAGCTTTGAACTGTAACAGCTCAATTCCCAGAATGGGGGTGGGCAGTTACAGGAAACAGAAACTTAGGCGGGCTAAGGGAGAGGCAGTGATCTGGGGAAGGGGTTCTCTGGCATAAAATGGCACATACAGAACAGGAAAGCGGCGCTTTAGTTAATTATAGGCTATAACAGTGCTGCTGTTAGAATGTCTAATGTCATCAAATTTTGGAGGATGGTTTGTTTCATTAATTTTATTATTATTTTATTTGAGAGAAAGAGAGAGAGCAAGAGAGGCCAGTTAAGGGCTCATTTAAGGACCACTGAGTATAGTTACTTACTTAATATGTTGCACAACCCTCTCTCTAAGGTTGATCTGGAGGATTCTGGTAAAAGGAGTTTAGCACATTTGTTGTTGGTTTCATTTGTATGATCACTTGGGGTTTGACAGCCTCTAGGCAAGAATAAACACATTTACTGAGAAATTAGAGCATATATAATCAAAGCATGAGCACTAGAATGTATAGTAGGTTGGGGAAAGAGTCAAGTCTAGAAACTTCTTAAAGGACTGGAAGAGCAATTGGCTCTTAGCCCCCTTACTGATAGAGGTTATCTATAACTTAGTTATTTTGTTATAAGTTACAGTTTTAGTTGTAAGAATGGAGAGGTTTGTGGTTTTGAAGGACAATTTTAGTTAAAGATTCTTGTTGAGCTTTTATAGATTTTACTGTAGACTTTTAAATGACCCATAGCAGTCATTTCTACTAGTGTAGCTGGAAACCACCAGAAGGGGTTGGCAGTTGGTGCCCCTTTTTGTATCTAGCTTATTACTATGGCATTGTTTTTATACATCTTTTGGTTATTCTTTTCTGCTGGGTGTTCAAGACCAAGTTAAAGTGAGATTTGTGTTAATTAAAATTAATCTCAGTCTGGGAACTGGCACCATACATGGGCCTCCAGCAGACTGGGAACAACTAGATCCAAGCCTCTCCCCATGAGTCAGCACCATTTGTGGACTGGGATTAGAGGGAACAATGGCCACAGCACCAAACAAGCCCAGTCTGGGAACCAGTGCCATGCGTGGGCCTCCAGTGGACTGGGAACAGCCAGACCCCACCCGCTTCTGGTATGAGGGCTGGCAGACAAGAAGTACCACCCCCCACCCCAAAGTGCCCAGCTTCTCCAGAGAAACACAGGCTGTGATGATAGCTATTGAGGTGAAATGCAATTGGATGCTGTGGTGCTTTGGTATTTCACTGACATTGCAGGTCTAGGGTCAGTGGTCTGATCATAGGTTCAGAGGATATCGCTAAGCAATGTGTCATCTGCGGAGGGGTCTTGTTCTGAGGGTTGCAACAATTGTTGATTCCCTATGGCCTTGTTTTGAGGTCCTCTGTCATTTTCATTGTTTTGTTGGGTTGGGTTTTATTCTCTTTTGTTTGGTTTTTCTTAAGCTCCATGGCAGGAGAAGCTATTTAAAGGATAGCAAGATATATTATGATAGCAATTTTGGATTTACTATTGGCTTGTTTTGAAGTCCTTCATCACATTCATTGTTTTATTTTTGTTTCTATTCTATTCTGTTCTGTTTGATTTATACTATGTCCAAAGTTATCTGCAGCTATTTTGACAACATCAAGGGACATTATGGTAACTACTGTTGACTTCATACTATTTTGAAGTGCTGTGTCTCTTACACTGGTTTGTTTTGATTGTTTTTCTTCTGCTATATACTCTTTAAAATAAAAAAAATTAATCTCTTGTTGTCTATCAACGTTGGTTAAATCTCTGCAGGTATTACCTGGAACCTTGTATAGAGCCTCTCAGTTCCTCTGTCAGTGTCAGCTATCAGGATGGGTCATAGCCTTTGCTTGACCAATTGCATTCCATGAAAGCAGGGAAGACTTTTTCCTCTAGTCATCCTCATTTGGCACATGGTTCACTGTGTTTTTATCCCATGGAGCTTAACAGTCGCCTTGGTTAGGAGACTGTGCGACTCATCAGAGTTGTAGGATGCCACAGAAAAGGTTCTCTCATGTCCTGGTTCTCCTTGACCTTGGAGGGCCAGGGTCAAAATATTGGCTGTCCTCTTAGCCTAGTTACCTGTCTGGCTTTGGTGTCCAAACCACAGTGGTTGAACACCCAGAAGAGAAGATCAGTGGCATTAGCACTGTAATGTGAGCAATGAGGATAATTATTACAATTTTATCTAGATATTGAGCATTTTAAAATATAAATTATAGCCAGAAGACTGTTATTTCTTACCAACCATTGTCATCCTAGTTATATCTTATCCAGGCTACCCACAGGTAGCACTCACACCCAGAGTGGGGCAGCCTTAATCCTAGCATCAAATTTTGACTCAATTCCAGCCCCACCTTCTTGATTATAGGTGTACACACCCTAGATTCAGTCATCTTCAAAAAGCCCCACCTATGACCACATAAGGCTTTGGGGGGCCATCTAGAAAAAAGTCATAGAAGTGGCCATATCTGGTGTGTGGGCCTTTTGATTAAATGCCGCTTGGCCCCTCAGATTTGAGCGACCCACTTCTTGTAGGGTATAGATGACAGCTAAACCCCTCATACCATCTGATCTTGAAAGTGTGTTTCAAAGAACTCAGTCACCACATTATATACATGGCAGGGGAAAATTTCACTAGTGCACTACCTCCCTGGTGTGGGAATTAAATTCTAACTCAGAAATATTTTTGCATTAACCTTGGTTAAGACTAAGGTTGATAATTTCTCCACAGTAATTTTGAAAGAATGGGAAGCCATCAGTGAGAGTGCTTTTGAGAAGGCAAAGTGCTGCTTAACACAGACTAGTAAGATTAGAAAATGTTTATACATAAATGGCAAAAACTGAGATCAAGCTTATTTTTAATCTGTATTCGTCATAGTAAAGTTGATCTTGGGGTTAAATCACTTTTTTTCTTTTTTTTTTTTTTTTGCAGCACTGGGGATTGAACTCACAACCTCGCGCCTGCCAGGGCAGGCGCTTAAGTCACTGAGCCAAACTCCCGGCCCTGGTTTTTTTGAGGCAGGGTCGCACTATGTAGCTCAGACCGGCCTTGCACTCATGTTGTAGCCCAAGCTGGCCTCAAACTCACAACGCTCCTCCTACCTCAGCCTCCTCGTGTTGTAGTGCAAGCCAGCCTCGAACTCACAACGCTCCTCCTACCTCAGCCTCCCGACTGCTGGGATTAAAGGCGTGCGCTACCACGCCCGGCTAAATCACTTATTAAAAAAGGCAGTTTCCTGCAACAGTCAAAATTTACTTAATATAAACCTTTAAAAGACCATTGATTAGTAACTTTGAGGCTCCTAATTTGTTATAGCTACCTTGTTTAAAAGAATACTTATTACTAAGAGACTTGTTTATCACTTAAAATTGAAAACTATGCTTGTAATTGGAGGTTGAATTTATCGTCAATGTTGGGATCATTGATTCTCTGATTATGTCCTTTTAATTCGGCTTTAATTAACTAATCATGGTATGAAAATTGAGAATTTTTTTGAAGGCGAAATACTGTTTCTCCTTGCCCAAATTCTTTCTAAGTAAACACTGCATATGTAACTTTGGCAGACAAAGGCACAAAGCAAATTATCTTTTCCCCTTAATAGGTTTGAATCTATTTTCCTGCAGCCTGATTAAACTATCTACAGAATTACTGAACATTCAGGGTACAGTTTTGAAAACAATGATATATGAATGTCGAGAAATTCCACGCTTTAAAAATGAAAAAAAAAATTTATTTATTTATTGTACTGCAGATTGAACTGGGCCTTCATCTTGAGCTATATCCCCAGTCTTTTTTATTTTGAGACAAGGTCTAAATTGCTAAGTTGCCCAGGCTGGGCTTGAATTTAAAATTCTTCTGCCATAGGCTCCCAGAGCACTGGGATTATAGACGTGTCACCATGCCTGGCTAACATCCATGCTTTGCCTGTACTAACCAAGGGTTAGCTATATTTTTGTTTATTTATGTTTGGTTTCTTAATCATTTTTTGATCTTTGTCACAGGGTGCAGAAATTTTGTCTTTCCAACAAACATAGATTTTCGGATGAGTCTTAGATCCTAAGAGATCAGAGAAGTGGTGCTTACACTGAGAACACTTAGTTAGCATTTGTAGGGATAACTGGGGCTCTTGTCCATTTCTCTAGGGACCCAGTGTTTGGGAGTAGGGGTGAATGGAGATGCATGATTTAAAATTTCTTAATGTCTTCCTCTCTGACCCCAAATAAGGAAGACCTTTAAGTCAGTTTAAAGGGTGGGGCACAAGCCTGTATGGCTCTCGGTATCTCTTTCAGCATCCAGATCAGGAAGAATTGGAGAATTGAAGAAAATGACATTACTGGCAAAAGTTAACATCACTAATGAAAATGTTATCCTAGTGGGATCTCACATTACTATTAAAGTTGACAGTGATGCTCCTCCTCCTCGTTCTTCTGTCTTACTAAAGAAAAGAAATTCATTCCTCACAGTTTTTGAGTTGAGGAAGTCCAGTTCCAAGGTTGTGATATCTGATGAGTGTCTTGCTGAGTCATAATATGCCAGAGGGAATCAGGTGGAGAGAAGACAGGAGGAGGGAATACTTATCCCTGTTTCTCATGGATGCTGATAACTTATCTCCTCAAGACCACACTGAAATAATTGGAGTCACAGGATTCATGCATCACCCCATTTGCCATTTTGCCTTTAACATCCATGCAGGCCTTGTGAGAGGCGGGTTCTCTCTCAGAGTCTGCAATGGCCTGGTGTCTACACCCTTGTGATTGTACACATAAAGTTACAAATTTATGGCCAGCATTGCCTAATTTGTCCTATTAATCATGCCCCAAACAGAGATCTTTAAATTGTAAAGCCTGGTAACTATAACCAAATCTTAGAAATTCTTGGACTTTAGTCTTCTCTTTCCAGTTGATTTATGAATCAACTGAACTCCATGTCTGGTGTAAACTTACAGGCTTTCATAGAATCTGAATAATAACAATTTCTTGGTTAAACCCCACTATCTCTGCCCATTTTCTTTCCTCCTTTCCTGATACCATCATTCCTTCATCTCCTATTCTCTGTCCTCCCATCCGTGAAGATGAAAATGGAGACGTGTTTGTTTCAGGCCAATGGTGGCAAACCTATGGCACACATGTAATTTGTTTTTCTTTTAAGACAAAAGATGTTAATGTATGAGTTGTTTTTTTTAAACTGAAACCTCAATATTCAGGTTTGATTGCAGTGTTGGCACTTTGTGATAAGTATGTGGGATTTGGACTGCAGTTTGGGCACTTGTCTCTGAAATGTTTGCTATCACCGTGCAGTTTTCAGGTGAAAGAATACAAAGCATATAAGGAGATCAGAGTGAACAGATGCGATCGGTTACCCAAGAAAATGGCTGTCAGTCGCTTAAGTGTCCCTTGGGCAGACTGCATCATCATCTTGGAAGTCAGAGTCCTCTGCAAAATAAGGGGGTTTGCCAGGCAGGGTGACACATGCATTCAGGAAGCTGAAGCAAGAGAATGATTACCACAAGTTTGAGGCCAGCTGGGCTATATAGTAAGTTGGAGGCCAGACTGAACTACATAGCTAAATCCTATCTAACAAACAAACAAATAAACAAACAAAAAACCAAAGCAAAGCAAACCTAAAAATGAGAAGCAAAGGAGGAAGGGTGTGTCTGATTAGACAATCTCTAAGATTCTTTCCAGGCTAAATTCTGTGAATGTACAAATATTGGCTGTACCTGGGTGTTGTATTTACATTAAGATTACTGGCAACTAGTAGAAAATAGGAAAAGCTACTGAATTGTGTGGTGTTCACAGTCTGACAAAAAGAAGTACAAGCTTCAGAGGTAGAGTAAACATCAAGTTAGAAAGAAAATATGAGCCAGCACGGTGGCCTATGCCTGTAATCCTACCCACTCAGAAGGCTGAGGGCAGGAGGATGACAAGTTTGAAGCCAGTCTGGTTGACTTAGTGAGAACCTGGTTCAAAATAAAAAATAAAAAAGGCTGGAGACATAGTTCAGTGGTAGAGTGCCCCTGGGTCAATCCCCAGCAGTGTTGGGGCAGGGTGGAGGTATGGGACCCTGGAGAAAGTGTTAGTTTGTGTCTAGGTAAAAATCATAGTGATGACTCTGGATTACAGGTGACCAAAAGACTGAGGTAGTTTAAGCAAGTAGGGTAATGTATTCACTCTCACAAACAACACGTCCCCCACAAAAAATAAAATAATGTGAAGTGAAATTAAAAATGTGGAAAGGGCAGGGTTCAGGTTCTTGAATATCTCCAGGACTTCCTGTCTGCTTTGCTCTGTGATTTGAGGTCAGGTTGGCTGCTCCGCAAAGCTGAAACCATGGAAACGGGAAACTTCAGCACGCATCTGTAACACTTCATAACTGGATATGTTGGGGAGACGCCTAAGGCAGGACTCTGGCCAGGCATGGGTCACGCGTTGATTCCTGGGCCAGGCCAGATATGGTGTTTGGACTGAAAATTGCAGTTGATGACTCCCAGCAGAGCCAAGAGTAGAAGCCACCCATGAGTGGAGTTGCCACCACAGACTAAATGAGTTTCACTTAGCCACACTTCTTTCCTTCCCTTTGACTTCAGGCTCAGGGCCACCGCATAAATATGCCCTTCTCAAAGGACAATCATACTCTCAAAGCCATGAGGTGTTTTAAAAAAATTCCAACTTAGCTTCTGACTGAAGTTTTCTTTCCCAATGATTGGTGAAATTATCTGTGCTTCGCGCGGATTGTCCGGAGGTGATAAGGTCCATGTGATAAAGGGCCCTAAGGATGCACTTGCCGTCCAACATGGGTTAACCTGCTGACCAAGGGAGACCATGTACCAGAGAGACCAAGAGGCACCTCACCAGACACAGGGGACATAGGCTGGTCATGGTAGCTGGGGAGGGGCAAGGTTCAGGTGAAATTTAAACAAAGCACAGTTGCTAGCTCAAAGTAAACCAGGGCCATGAGTAAAGAGATTGACATCAGGTTTGGTCTGAGGTGAGAACGCAGGGTTCTCTTTCCTCAGAAACTACAAAGTTAGGATCAATATGGAATGCTTTGTGTAGAACCATTATCTGAAACCCTGCACTGAGAGGTGGGAATTGACACTGTTTCTCTATTTTAAAATGACTTCAATCCTCCAGGCGAGAAAGGAGCATTTCATTCTCGATGAATGTAATTTCTAAGTTAAATTTCTGACAGTCTGCTATTTTAGAAAACAAGTTTCCACATGCCCTGTTGTTAATTAAAAAACCCCAAACAACTCCACAGAGAAGATTCCACTCTACTCATCAGATATACATTCAATCGGGGTCTTCTTGGAAATAATACCCTGGCATTTAGAATACAACCTCAAGAAGTGAAGAAGGTGAAAATGTCAAGTCCCTTACAGGAAGTTGGAGGTCTTTTTACATTTAAGTATAGTAAATTCTTGGATTGCAAGTAATTTGTCCTACAGAATGAATGAGTTCTGGGTGAGCTGGTGCATGTCTGTAATCCTAGCACTCAGGAGGCTGAGCCAGGAGGAATGCTGTGAGTTTGAGGCCAGCCTGGTGTATCTAAGTGGGTTCAAGGTCAGTTTGCACTACATAGACCTTGTCTCAAAAAAAAAAAAAGTTGAATGAACATTTCTAATAAATTTTAACTTGATAAACAAGCAATGTCGTGGACTATGAGTATGCCAAAAGTCACGTGATCACGATTGAGCCACTGGTTCCTCTTCTCTTCTCTTCTCTTCTCTTCTCTTCTCTTCTCTTCTCTTCTCTTCTCTTCTCTTCCCTTCTCTTCCCTTCCCTTCCCTTCCCTTCCCTTCCCTTCCCTTCCCTTCCCTCCTCTCTTCTCCTCTCCTCTCCTCCCCTCTTCTCTCTTCTTTCCTCTTTCTCTCTCTGGGATTGTGGGTGATGTCTCCCAACAGCAAGAGCTTCTGGAGATCTCATCTATAGAGGAGGAGGAGAAAAAGGTAGAGAAATCCTTCCCTTCAAATGAGATTAGGGAGATGTGGAAAATGTGGAAAATAGTGCAAAATTTTGCAGAAAAACACCACCCAAATAAGATTGTAGCATTGTGTGCAATGAATCTGTTTGACAATGCAATGTGATATTTCCATGAAATCCTCAAAAGGAGACAAAAGCAAGTGTCAATGGATAAGCTCCTTGTTGCACAAAAAGTAAAAGATTCCATTGAGCCAATAAATAGCAGTAATTCTGTTAGTAATAGTGAAAGTTGTCCAGCACAATAACCTTCCTCTCTCTCATCTCCCTCACATCTACTGTGAAGGTTTTCAAACTAAGTGCAAGTTAATTTATTTTTCTCTATATTTTACATTTTCTTTATTACTGTTATGGTTTGTGTTCAGATGGCCTCCACCCAAGACTAAAGTAATCATGGATGTGGCTGAGTCTGGCATTTGTGATTGGTTTGTTGTCTGGTGCTGGGACTGGTGGTGTGAGTGCTGTACCCACCCAGGGGTGGAGCCGACATACAGTGTAAGGGCGAGAAGAAGGCGTGTCTTTCTCTTTTGCTCTATTCATGCTTGCTTGCAGCTGCCATGAACAGTTGCCCATCAGCCATGCCACCCTGCCTTGAAGTCAGCTGAGTATGGACTGAAATCTCCAAAGAACTAAGAAATAAACCTTTCCTTCCTTCATTTAGGTGTCAGGTATTTTGTCTCAATAATGAGAGAAAAGTAACCAAGAGAATCATTTTGTATTATATTACAGTATTTTAATATTTATTTATTTATTGGTACTAGGGATTGAACTCATGACCTTGTGTTTGCCAGGCAGGAACTTGTGACACTGAGTTAAATCCCCAGCCCCGTATGTTACAGAATTTTAATCTTTTTATATGAACATTTTTGGGTTGTGGAGTGAATCATCCAACTCTCTATTATTTCTTATGGGAAAATTCACTTTGATACACAAGTGCTTTGGATTACAAGGATGTTTCCAGAAAAATTATGTTTGTAAGCCAAGGCTTTATTGTATATTATAGAGGTGGTTATTTGTTTATCTATTAACTATGCAAGCTATGCAAGCATTTTTGAGGTTCTACTATGTGCGAGTCATTACAAAGGTGATATCATTTCTATTTTTTTTTTTTTTGGTACTGAGGATCAAACTCATGACCTTGTGCTTGCCAGACAGACACTTATGCTGCTGAGCTAAATCCCCAGCCCTTCATTTCTATTCTTGAGTGACTCCTAGTCTAGTGAAGGAAACTCTGAGAAAGGAAATAAACCAGAAAACCCTGATGAGGCTAATAATGACTTTCGGCATAAATGTCTGCAGAAGCACAGAGGAAGGAGTTGTGGACTCAGATCTGAGGAATCTGGCCCAGACCTGGTGGGAATAGGTGGTGGGAGGAAGAGGGGAGATTTTGGAGGTGGACATTCATTTTGAAGAAGCAGCAGATGACGCCACTGTCAGATCTCAGAGTATCCCAGAGCTCCTCGCATAGAGTGGGAGTGTGCAGTTCCTGAGCAGGCACAGGGCCTCCTTCCGAATGCCCATCCTTCCAGCATCTCAGCCAGAGAACTTTCTCCATTGTGAAGGGAGCTGTTCCAGAGCAACCCTCAATCACTGAGGGAAGGCAATTGGCTTGATTCTGAAGGTCATTCTATAGTTTCTCAGAGATTTCCAGCAGGATTGAACCCCAGTTGCCTATAGCAGTAATAGCCTATTAAGGTACACTTTGGGGCTTTTTATTCTTCAGGTTTTACTTTTTCCATTTCCTCCCTTACTTCTTGGCTCTTTTGCCAAATAAATCACTTACAACCGAGTCCTTGTCTCAGGGCCAGCTTTCGGAGGAACTCAAACTAAAACAGTGAGTTCTCCCCTGAGAGAGAATGATTCATGGGAGTGGGGGAATGGCAGGAGGCCAAGGAGAAGAGACAGAGTGGCAGGTGATGCCAAGGAGCAGCAGAAACAAGGACCTTCCTGTTTAACCGAGGTCAGTGCTTGCAGAGTTCAAGACCTTGAGCCTAAAGTCACCCTGAGATTCAAGCTGCTCCCTAGGACCCTGGAAGAATAAAGGGGAGACTAGAAGACAGTGTTGTTGTTAGGGAGAATGTGATCCCCTGGGCACAACAGGAAACTGGCAGCACTTGTTGGCATTGTGTAGCTGAGCTTAAGGGTTTTTGCTGAAGGATATAATGCGTGGTGATTTATTTCCTTGGGGGAATGAGAACATTTTCTGAACAGTTACTGCTTCTCAGCTCAGTGCTAAGTGACTTTACTTCCAAGGCGAATGAGACTTTGCCCTGTTATCCCCACAAAATGGATAATTCAGGAACAATTAATGACGAATGAACTAGTCCATCATTTTAGAAGAGTCTCTGTGTAGGAGGTGCTTTATATTTTCTGTGAAGTTAAGCAAGCCAGGAAAAACACAGAGAAGGATGGATTCAACTCTGTTAATGATAGATTGTCTTTCTAGTGATAGTTTATTTCAGGAATCTTCATTTGATTGCATCTCTTCAAACACTTATGCTGGAAACTATGACTGTTCCATGTACATGGCCTTAGATGCTGAGATAATGGTAATAGACATGTATACAAAATGGGATCGTAATGACTCCCTCACCCCCAATCTATCCTCTCTCTGCTTCTTCGATGGTAATAGAATTAAACTGAGGACACGCTGCCCAGCTGGCGACTCAATCTCTAGCTGTCCTCTCAGCAGGGTGCGGCTAGCGACCGAGCTCTAACAGAATGTGGGTGTAAGTCATGTGAGCAATTTCCATCTTCCTTTATAGGCTTACGTCTCTGGGTTTAGTTCTTTCATCCCTTCCACTGGTGATCTTGGTGATATTTGTAAGACTCTCAGATGCCACATGCTGAAGATGGCCCATCTGCTTTACCCTGGGTGCCTACAGAGCTGTGTGAAGAAAGCCTCATACTGACCTAGAACATCCATCTAGTGCTGAACTATGTGAGGAAAAAAAAAAAGAGAACATTTTCTTTTTTCTTTAAGCCAAATTAATTTTAGGTTTCTGGTTATAGCAGTTAAACTTTTATCCTGACTCTCACACACATGTGTGAGTAATTAAGTATTTTTTTTTTTACCTCCATCCTGATCCCTAACCTGATGTGGATGGGCTAGATTAGAGCAATCAAAATAAATGCTGACACTTAGCTAGGTAAATTGTTAACAATGCAGTGAGTGTCCTTGTTCAGTTCATTAATTTATTCCTTTACCTATCCATCCATCCATCCATGATGCATGCTGTGTCGAGACCCAGCGTGTGTAAGACTCTTTTGGGATATCCAGAGATATGAGTGCTTCAGAAATGGATAACTCCCAATACTTGCTCTTAAGAAGCTTACAGAGACTCTTCTTGGAACATAAAGCACTGATATAGGGATAATTATGAAAAATTTTATTCTTGGGAATTTTAACTGAAATTGAAAGAGGCTGGTTTTATTTATGTTGCTGCATTATTAATATAGGAAAAATGATCCCAGACCTCCAAATGATATGGGGGAATGAAACTCTCAACCTACTATATGTCCGGCGCGAGTTTGTGTTCTCTAAAAATCGAAGAATGAATTTTAGGAACAACGGAGGGTAAAAGCAGGATATATTTATTGAGGGAAAGAAAGCTTCTGTCTGAGGGACAGAAGGGGGCCCGAGCGGGTTGCCAAAGACTCTCATTTTTAGGGACTTTTATAGAGTAAAACAATGAGGTTAGATGGGTCCAAGGCGGGGAAAATGGGAACCTGCAAGGTGGGCATAAGGTGGGACATAACTACAGTTAACCAATAAGATTAATTGCTCAGGTAAAATAGATTAAATCAAGGACAAATGAGGAAAGGAGTCATGTAGTAAGCGGGATGCTTAACAGTAGTGACTCTTTCTGTAGGGGGTTGGAATGTTGACTCCTAACTTCCTTAGGGTGATAGGGAACTATTTAGAATATCAATCCTTAGGATGTGGGTGTATTTGTTCTGTCCTTTGTCTTGATATCTGGCCCACAGCAGGAGGTGCCTGTCTCCTCAGAGGTTACAAGGTATCTGAACTTCTGCACTGGCTCCTTTGAGGACCTAGGCCTGTCTGACTGCCTATAATATTTTGTCTAACTCACTTTTCCTGTAACATTATGACTATTTTTGAGTCAGATTTCTGTAGTATCTGTCTGTATTTGTTTTCAAGATCAGTGTTTACAGTTAATGGCCATTTTTATTTAATGGCATGAGTGCAGTTGATGTGTCAGTCACCATAAACACAGTCTTTCCTCCTCCCCTCCCCTTCCTTCCATGGCCTCAAGAGAGAATTAAACACTGGGAGACCTGATGAGTCCTTCTGCCCTTGAGGCTTCCTTTACTCTAAGGTATCTCCACGCCTCTAACAGCTTCTTGAGTGACTGATGGTAAGGAGACATTGAAAGGACCAGCTTTAAAGATTTTACCAGCTGGGAGGAATTTCATTTGCTAGGGATAGTTTTATGGATGTGATATAGGAAAAATGATCCCAGACCTCCAAATGATATGGGAGAATGAAACTCCCAACCTGCTATATGTCCAGCGTGAGTTCGTGTTCTCTAAAATCGAAGAATGAATTTTAGGAACAATGGAGGGTAAGAGCAGAATATATTTATTGAGAGAAAGAAAGCTTCTGTCTGAGGGACAGAAGGGGCCCCGAGCGAGTTGCCAAAGACTGTCATTTCTAGGGACTTTTATAGAGTAAAACCATGAGGTTAGACGGGTCCAAGGCGGGGAAAATGGGAACCTGCAAGGTGGGCATAAGGTGGGATATAACTACAGTTAACCAATAAGACTAATTGCTCAGGTAAAATTGATTAAATCAAGGATAAATGGGGAAGCGAGTCACGTAGCAAGCGGGGATGCTTAATGACAATGACTCTTCCTGTAGCGGGTTGGGATGCTGACTCCTGACTTCCTCAGAGTGATAGGGAACTATTTAGAATATCAATCCTTAGGATGTGGGTGTATTTGTTCTGTCTTTTGTCTTGATATCTGGCCTACAGCAGGAGGTGCCTGTCTCCTCAGAGGTTACAAGGTATCTGAACTTCTGCACTGGCTCCTTTGAGGACCTAGGCCTGTCTGACTGCCTATAATATTTTTGTCTAACTCAGTTTTCCTGTAACAGATGGGCACTCATTAGTTTGCTTCTATTTATTCTTGAAAATGCATTTTTAAAAACCATTCATAGAAAAAAAATCATTCATAGGCTGAGAAAGTTAGACATGTGGAAGTATAAACAGACAGATGAGGAACAGAGACTGAGAGAGACCTTGGACAGCAAAGGGATGGAGAAAAATTGAGATGGGGAAAGAGATACGTAAAAGAATGCATATGCACAGAAAAAGTGTAACCCCTAAAATGAAAACTATGCTAAAAAGAGATCTGCAAGAAGATGTGAAATATTTTGAGATGCATCCAGAATTTGCCGTTTCTGAGGAAAGGGGGCCCCAGTTGATGAGCCTACCTTGTATTGTGGGTGGGGACTCATGTATGTTTTAGGATTTGTTTCTTTGATACAAAGCTTTGGGAGATTTAAAAACTGGGGATTAGTGATAAAATGGTAGGGCCAAGGGAAGATTAAAACACTAAAATTTAATGGAAAAATGGACTTAGTAGAAATATAAAATGCAGGTAAAAAAATGAATTTTTCAAGGCATTTTCAGAGGCAATGAGGGAAATTTTGAGTTAGAAGTTAGAGAGGGTTTTTTTTTTTCTGTTTAGCTTACTTGGGTTCATGTAATTTGATTAGCATTTCCCTTTGATTACTATATCCAGTTTTAATAAATAAGTTAAATAATTATTCTGCTTTTGTATGAAAATTTCAAATGAATGATGAAGTTAAAAAATTCACAGTGAATATTTACCACTTAGCTTCTGCTATTTACCCTTTAATATAGTATTACTTTTTATCACATATCCATCCCTTTATCAATCCATTAATTCATCTTATTTTTAATGGATTTAAAAATAAATGATAGACATCAGCACACTTCTCCTTAAACACTTTGGCATGCATATCATGTACTAGGAATAAAGAAAATGATTACTTTATAAAGCACTTACTGGAAAGCTAATGTGAAACTGATCAAAGTTAGATTTCATGTGCAGTTTTTAGATGATCCGGCCAGATATTTCTACATTGAAATTCACTGAACAAACAGAGATAGTGAACACTGTTATGGGAACTTCTGTGGAACGAAAGAATCAAATATTGGCTGAGAATTATTCAATAGCTTTCACAGGAGAAAATGTCATCACCCTTCTGTTGTCTTTCATATTGATTTTCAGAGGTTAAGAACTAGGGCCGGGGAATACAGAACATAGAACATTTTAAAAATTCATCCCCTGAATGTGTAAGCCAGTGGTCTTACAAAGCAATTTACTCTCATGGGATTCTATCTGGGAGTTTCAGCCTCTCAGAAGTGGGCTTTCTGGAAAGATCTATGCAAGCACTTATTTTGCCCCTGGTGGAGAGTGATGTAGCCTGGTCTACATTTTGTGAAAACAGAAAATATGGCACACTACAGAGTCATGTGGAATGGAAATGATGACTAATAACTGGCGGATATTTTGGTCTTACATATTCTGAGCCCTCAAACATGATGACTTCCTTTAAAAAACTCACACAGGAAATTATTTTGCCTAAACATTCCAAGTAAATCTTGTGTCTTGTGATTGAGCAACAACTCACTACCTAGATGTGTGTTGTGCCTTTTTCAGAAGATTTGTTGCTGTGACTGCATCTCCTCCCTAGCTCCTCAGAGACTGGCTGCATTTCAGATTTCTCTAGGTCTTCAAGCCAGTTCCCTTAAAACAGTGTATCCATGCTTTGTTTTACTAGCTCCACACATCTGATGAGGGTTTGTTTGTAAACTGTTTGTTCTGCCTATATTCTTATTTATTTATTTATGGTA
>RJWM01030343.1:0-23551 GCA_004363535.1 Dasyprocta punctata
GCTCCAGTCAGAGGTGCCGCCACCTTTGTTTGTTTACTTCTTCTTTTTTTTTTACTCTTTCCGTGGGCTACAGTTCTTATCCTAGACTCCTCTTAGGTCCTGAGGATCCATCTCCCTCCCCTTTCCTTCTTTCTGTTATTGTATTATTTTGTATTCCAGCATTTGGGAGGTATATTCCAGGGAGCCTCCCTACGGCGGAGTCATCAGGTTGGCCATTTTGCAGGAAGTCCTACTGTAATGTTTTTAAACTTTAAATATTCACCATGTGCATTGATCATACCTCATAACCTTAGTTAGAATGCCTTTAATAGTTCAGTGTTACCAAACACCATAGTTTAGCAACACAGTACCCTGCAGAATCTTTCAGCTTTCCTTTCTTGATTGCTGACACTGCCCAGCATGGCAAGAGGATATTCTTAACTAGACTCAGAAAATTCAAAGTCAGATAATGATTGCAACTAAGTGTATATTATTTTCACAGCATTGTAAAGTACAAAACAAAACAAAACAAAACAAAACAAAAACCCTAAGTCAAAACATTTAAATTAAGGACAGTCTGTATTTTAACATAATGTTTTGTTCCTAAGCACAAGCATTTAAATATAGAAACAGGTCAAAAGATGCAAAAATGTCTTTGCCTTGGCCAGGGTCTGTCTTAGCTAGGTTTCCATTCTCTTCCCTTCAAATGTCTCCCGGGGAAATGGCCTTCAACAGTCACAGTTTCTCTTCCTCCCCATCTTCCCCTGAGGCTTCATCACAACTGTGGCCAGGAGCTGTGCCGCAGGACTAAACCAGTAATGCCACAATGATTTGTGAAAAGTTTTTCGAGTGCCTCTCTTCTTCCCTTTCCACAAAGGGAAGAGCATCCTGTTATTTTTCATGTTTGTCCTGCATCTTCCCAGCAAGCATTCTCTTAAGTGAGGCAGGGTGGCAAGGGGAATTCAGAAAGCGTTGCTGTAGTGGTAGCAAAATAAGCCCTTAGTGCTGCGCATGGCTTTCTGCACTCTTTCCTTCTCTGTGCTTTGTGACTTTATTAGGTGAAGTGGCTTTATCCCTATTTTCAGAATGAAAAATGTGTCTTTAAAGTGGTGATATTTCTGACCAAAAGTAATAAAATAATAAGTAAAGAAAGGAAAATAGAAAACATCTTCGTAATCATTACCCTGCTCCTTATAGCTAGACGTACATATTAACTGCATTGATGAACCTGGCTATGTCACTTAACTTTCTAATTTCCCAGTTACTGAGTTTTAAAGTAAAAGTAACAATACCTTTCCTTCTCATTTCATAGAGAACCAAACTGACTGCAGAATATAATAGGTAAACACCTATTAAATATAAAATACCTGCACATGTGAACTTTTTGTTTGTTTGTTCTGTCTTTTTGAGATAGGGTCTTGCTATGTAGTTTAGGCTGGCCTTCAACTCACTATGTAGCCCAGGCTGGTGTCAAATTCACAACAATCCTCCTGACTCAGCCTCCTGAGTGCTGTGATTACAGGTGTGAACTACCATGCCCCATTGTACACATGAACATTTAAATATCTCTCCTCTTTTCACTTCTCCCACTTTTGGATTTTATCCATACAATATCTCACTTCATTTTATTTTAAGAAGGCATACGCACAAAAAAGGTTTCTCACATGAACAAGAAAAGCAGTCTTAATGTTTTGAATTTCAAATCATTGTAGCAAATAATCTCTAGAATCCTGAAAATTATCCAGGAATCTTGCTCACAACTCTAATAGCTTCCTATTCTCTCCACAGTAAAAACAATTCCAAACCTGGTATCATTAATGCTACTTTCATTTGGAGTATAGACACAAATATTAAGGAGTCAATGTCCCTGGCATATTTACTATCAAATAGAGAAAATATATATGGTGTATACTGACAAATAATAAAGTAACTACTCAAATTGAGTTCTGTGGTAATCAGAATTCCAATAAGTCTGAGGTTGCAATATGGAATTTGGAGTGCTGGGGGAGAGGAAAGGGAAGAGAAAGGGATAATTTTGGAAGAAAAAAATGAATATTCTAAAGAGATGTGATTTGTGACTTTCTGGAAGCAATATTGCAAAAAAATTTTGGATAAATCAATCATTAAACATTCTAATCCTTGAATTAAATAATTAGGATTTTTGCCATATATTTGTAGAGAATAAAAATCTACTGTGATTTGAATTTTAGATAACTGTAAAGTGAGCGGGAGAAAAAACCCTATGAATTCAAAAGGCTTAAGTTAGTCAACAGAAGATGGCTTCTTTGTGTCTAGAGGGACATTTGAAAAAAGGTTTTGAAGTTCACATTCTTGAGAACTTTGCTATTCAGTACAGACTTGGCTATTTCCCTGAGATTAAGCTATGTGTTTTGGATTTTTTGGCTCTGGGCCTGTTCCAACAGTGTGGATATATAGTGGACAGATGGTTATGTCAACCCCCAATTGGTTGTACCCCTTTTAAGAATTGACAAATGGTCAGCTTGACCTTGAAGTTCTTAACATAAATTTCAATGTGAGGATGGAGGAGGTACATACCTGCTTATATTCTCACAGTAGCATTCATCTGCTTATTCATTTTTCTTTTATCTGTAATGAGCAACCTGTTTTAGAAAAGAGCAATCATGCTCAATCTTTAGTTTTATTTTATCTCAGTACCCACCCTTACTATGGTGAAAATTTTCACCATAGGAATGAACAGATTTTAATAGTCAATATAAAAGAAACGGGAGATGTGGTATCTCCACTTTTCCTTCTCCTACTGTTTGTGTTTTTGGTTTTAATAAACCCAGTTATTAATTGATGTTTATATATGAGCTTTTCCAAAATATTACAGGTTAGACCATGTAATTCAGCCATGGCCAATTACAGTGTATAATTTCCCTTTGTTTCTATTGGCTGGAAAAATTAAATTTTCCCTAGTGAAAATTTTGTTAAGCTATGGGTATTTGTCTCTTTGTTATCTTACTATGCAAAACAAAAGCCAATATAAGATATCACTTTTGCTGCATAAAGAGTTAACCTGAAATTAAAGTGGCAGGATGAGGAGGAAAAGGGAGAGGGAGAGGGAGAGGGAGGAAGAGAGAGAGAGAGAGAAAGGGAAAGAGAGGGAGACAGAGATAGAGACACAGATAGAGAGAAAATGACTCCTGGTCTACCCAAGTATATTCAGTTTCCACTGCTATAACTATTTCCAATTTGTTTAATTCAGTTTAAAGTTTATTTAATTTATTGCAATATTCTTAGCAAATATATCACCTAATATCTACTTTAACAATAAAAGCAGGAGAACTGATCCACCTCTTTTTCTTTTCCTGGCAATTATAAGAAGGTGGCATTTTACTGATATTTAGAATCTCAGAAAATGAAATAAAAGCAGTGCATTCTTAGTTTTGGTCTCTAAGGTTACATCTTGGATCAAAATAATTTCAAATTAAGCTGGGAAAAATATAATGGATTTTAGTCAGAGCATGTGTTATATTTAGCATCTAATATTGCAAGGGTTTTCCCTTGTTTTTGAATTTTATTAACTTCAGTTTGGTCATTATGATTAGTGTTGGGATTAGCAGTTAATACAAGAGACAGTCAAATATGAAAAAGAACAACTATTCTTTAAAAGTAAATATAGTTATGCAAATATTGAATAAAATAAAATTCAAAAAAATTCCTTGAGAATAATAACAGGAAACAAACACTGAGAATCAAGGAGAAGTTTTATACATTACTTCGGGCCTATATAAACTCTGCACATTTTATCTTAGTTGTAAATGTTGGACATAATAAGTAGGAATGAGAACAGACTTCAGCAAAGACCTTAGAAGCAGAGGATTTAGGTCAAAGTTGCCATGTGGTCCCCTGGAAAACCATGGATTATGTGTTCACTTGCTGGAGTCATTGATAGAGTGGGGCTGGGTAAGACCTTGGCTCTTGCAAAACTGAGGGCCAAAATGGAGACACTGGTTAAGATAGCAGCTACACAAAGGAGAAACTGATCTATATTGTTAGGGAAATACAGAATTTTTTAGAAAGGTAAGATCCATTTCAAATGAGAGGATTCTGGGAAGAGCTTTCTAGGATATGGTTATACGAGTGTCTGAGAAATTCAAATTTTTTGCTATTAAAATTCTCTCTAAACCTAGCAGATGAATTCAGAGGACCACATACAAGGAAACAAATGCAAGGATTGGGAAAGCTATGCGATAACTTTCCTCAGGGAGAACTGAGAGTAACCACTATTCTTGTACTCATGAACAAACACAAAGGCATAAGTGGAATGGTCTTGACACAGAATTCCATAGTACTAAGATAGAAAAATCACTCAGCATAATTCAGTGCAGTGGTGGGCAAATGGCTCAAGTCATTTAGCAAATATGTTAGTGTTTGTAGGCCATGAACCTCTGTATACTAGCTTTGAATTGTAGTCTGAAAGCAGTTATACATAATTTAATCTCTGTGACTACATCCCAATAAAACTTTATTTACAAAAATGTTGCTGCAGTCTATAAGTCTACCAAGTTGAACAGATAAAAGTATGCAGTGAAGTTCCAGGGTAGAGAACCAAATGCCTTAATGGGTAGCATTGGTTCATTTCTGTAGTGGAAATACTGTCACTGTGGCCAATTATAATGACCTAATAATTGACTTGCAAACTTCCTGAAAATTTAACAATCAGCATGTGTAAGTGCATATCAGATGGGGGCAGGGCATCACAGAAAATGTCCTGGCTACAAAGAAATGAAGGATCTGGTGACTTCAACCTTAGTTTTTCTGATTCTGCAATCTCACTTGACTTTCTTGCCTTCTAGATTTCCTAGCATTTGCCTTTCATATATGTCTTCTGGAGTCTCATTCCTAAAAAAAAAAAAAAAAAACTGCAAGGAAGACTTCAGCTTAGACAAAGCTCAACCTCAAAACACTTAACTATATGTTTTTAAAGTTGATGGCTTATATAGTAATGTTTCTCTAATATTAGGATTTTGAGCAAGCATCTATATTATAAACGGCTGATGGGTTATTCAATAAAATTAAATACCTAGAAAAAAGTTTATACATTTATAGTGTAGATTTATAATAGAAATTACTTTATATAATTAGGTATTCACAGTCAAAGGAAAGTCAATACAGAGGAGAATATGTTCAGGAGTAGATCACAGAATAGACTGAAAGAAAACATAATTATGAAACAAGAAATGATGAGAAGCAAGCTTGGGCTCATTTGGGGATGGATAAAAACTCTAGGTCCAACTGCTCATTATTAGACCATTTTCATAATGAACCCATTCCAAAAAATTGAAGTGGATATACACTTGGTGCTAAATGAGTTTAGAAATAAAACAAAACTGTGAAAGCCTTCTTTTATTCTCTGTCAAATTAGAAAAACCAAGTAGGTCTTTGTTCTTGTAATAGTCTATTTGCTTAAATACATAGACAAGTGGCAGGGGAATAATTTAAATGTTTGTAGGCAGTCAACTTCATTAAAGAATCACAAGAAAACAGGCTGAACTCTGTAGTTGAGTTTCTGACTTTATCCTAATTAATAATCATAGGGTGCATAGCTTTTCATAGGTTGCTCACATTTGGAAAACATGAATTTTGAATTTAAATACTGACGTTAGCAGTAAAATAAAATAAAACAATCATCATATGTTAAATTGCTGATAATCCATATAGAAGTAAAAATGAGATTGAACATCTTTCTAGTCTGAAAATCTTATTTTATCTGAATACAGTGGTACCTTGATACATGAATTGAACTTGTTCCATGATTTTGGAAAGGATGAACATGTTTGTGTTTGTGCAGGAAGGATGGCTGTGGTCATGTTTGTCATGTGATGTAGAGTTTGTAAACAAAAGCAAAATTTGCCAAAAGTTTTTGTTTGCAAACCAAATTATTGCCAAACAAAAGCATTCATGAACTGAGGTACCACTGTAGTTCATTTGAACTAAAATACTTTCACTTCATAGTTATTTCATAATTCCATAATCACATGGTTTTATCCCCCACTAGTGTTTCCATGAAACTGTCACATTAGCTACCTAACATGAAATTTTCTTCCCTGTGGGTTGCTTATAGATGTGAGATGTGGGAATGGAGTACACATTCTACAAAGGATCCGTTTTTATACTGTCAAAAGTGTGTAATATTCTGAGTATTTAGGAAACAAGATTCAGTTCCTGTCCCCTGGAAACTTACAGTTTCTGCCCTTGTTTTCTCCATTTCCCCTTTGTGGGAAGATTTTTCTTCAAAACTTAAGATAAATGATCTGCCCCCTGGGATCACAGACAGAACCTGCCTTTGTGAACTGTGGATGGAACTGATCCCCAAAGCAGCAGAATTTGCCACAGCCAACTCATCACTTGTGGATTCCATGTCTTGGTCATGGACACCCAGTGAACTCCAAACTTGCTCTGCATTTCATTTCCCCTTGACACAGACCGGAAGGGATGCAAATCAGCCAACTGACCTGACTCTGGACAGTCCAGTGCCCTAGAAGGGAAAGTAAGTCCTGGAGAGTTGGCAGTTCCAGAGAGACTAGTGGCCCAGCCAACAGTGCAAGCCCTAAGAAAAGCCCATAATCATTGTAAACTACAAAAACAGCATGGAGTTTTCTTGTGAAAGTGACTCCTTTACAGCAGGCTAGGGTTGGAAAAGAAACCCAATGCAGCACCTACCGTGCTGCTGGAGTATTTAATTAGGTGTCATTTTGGGAAGAGGTAGTTAAGCCTGAGCCAAGATCAACTACAGAACAACTCAACGTTAGGGTTTCCAGTGTTACCCTACTACAGTGACTGTGAAAGAGACAGCCACAGGAGACATCACAGAGAGGGTGCAGAGGTCTCCTAGACCTTCTGAGAAGTTTAAGCCTAGGCTGAAAAAGATGAGGGCTACACTTTCTGTGCTGAGCAGCCAGATCCAGTAAGTATAGCTTTCAGAGGAGGCTGGATCTCAAAGTAATGGCATAAAGTCCAATAGTGTGTTTGAAATCTAGCCCTTCTTCCAGCATCCAGCGGAAACCAGTGGTCTGATTGCTTTATCCGTCTACCAATGTAAGCAGGACATGCCTCAACTTGGACAGTTGCCACAGCCTGAGGTGCCTAGACAGAGGGGCTTCTGTAGCCTCTGTGGTCAGGGGACACCTAACAAACCCACAGTCTATGAAGCTATGCAGAGAAAATTGTGAATTGACCAATTCCAAGACTGCAGATCCTGGAAAGTAATCACTCATTCAAAAAGACAGAGGAAATTTTTTTCTCAGTTTCTTTTTTCTTCATTGGTTTTTGGGGGCTTGGGTTTTTTTATTCTTTTTTTTCCACCTTTTAATTCTGTCCTTCCTTCTTGTTTTTCATCTTTATTTGTTTTAGTCTTTTTTCTTCTTTTTCTTTGAATTATTTTTAATTCAGTACTATTAATTTACTTTTGATCCTCAGTAGGATCTTTTATCACATTTTCATCTTCTCATTTTCCATTGGTTAATTTTTCAAATTCTATTTTCTCCACTCTCCTGTTCCACACCCCCTTTATCCTTATTAGTATAATAAATAAATGCTATGAATCTTTAGATAGTTAGCTCTATGCTTTTACTGTTGAATAATTTTCTACTGTTAGTGGAGGTGTAATTGCTGCATTTAGTATATAATTACTCTGTCAATATTTAGTTTCTCTTAATGTTTATACTATCATTATTGATTGCTTTTCTATGGTTGAGTGTTTTACTGTATTGGTTCTCAGGCTATGTCAATAACCACTTTGTCCTTAAAGCTATTACTATTGTTGATTTTATGGCTATTGCCCAGGTGGCATAGTTGTTGCTATTAATTGGTTTTCTCTTTATGCCAATATCTACATTGCCTTTGTGTCATTAACATTACTGTGAACCATTCACAGAGGACTGGATGTTTGGACAAATATACTGTAGTCTCCCCTCCCAGGTACACAGAGGTGGTTTAATCTTGCAACAGGGTCCAAGGCCTATACTTATGCATGTTCAGGGTGCAACAATGAAAAGCAGACACTAACTAAAAAAGCTACCATTCTATCAACAAAATCTTCCCTTACATCCAACCTCCAAACCTCAGCACAAAAGAGACAAGTAAAAATAATAGAAACATGAGAAAACTAAGTAACAAAATGCCTTGTTAGAGAAAGGCATTTATGAAAGGCATTAACTGCTGTTAGAGAAAGATAACGAAGCACTTACAAAGGTAAATTAAAGAAATCCAATTAAAATTACAGCAGACTTCCACACAAATGTTCAAGGCCAGAAGAACTTATAGAGAAGTATTTCAAGCCCTAAAAGAAAATATCTTCTAACCCAGACTAAGATATCCTGCAACATTTCCTTTCAACATTAAAGGAAAAATAAGAACTTCCTGTGAAAAGGAGCACCTAAAGAAATGTTTGACCAACAAAGCAGCACTACAAAAAAAATTCTCAAGTACATTCAAGCTAATAATGCCAAAAAAGTCTAATGGAGTGAACATACTAAGCAGTGCATGCAGTTAATTAGAATGGAAACTAAACCAAACCAAACAAACAAACAAACAAAAAACTGATTTAACAACCAGAAAACAACACAATGACAGGAATAAATCAATATTTTTCAGTCATAATTCTCAATGTGAGTGGTCTCTATTCTTCAATCAAAAGACACAGTTTGACAGAATAGATCAAGGAAAAAATCCAACAATATGCTGTATAAAAGAAACACATTTAACCTCAATAGAAATTCATAGACTACAAAACAAAAGGTAGAAACCAATATTCCATGCAGTAGGAACCTCCAAAAGCAAGAAAGATATTAAGTCCTCTTTGTCTGACAATAGAATAGCTTTCCAAAGTCATTCCTGGAAGCTAGAATTATTCTTATAATAGAATCAAGCAATGATCCAACCAAAAAAAGATAACTAAGACCAAAAATTCTCAATATGACACAGGCAAACAGAATGCAACAAATCATCAAAAAGATCTCACATCATGACCAGATAGGCTTCAGTTCAAGGGTACAAGGATGGTTCAATGTACACAAATCGATACATGTAATGCATCATATAAAAAGTGAAAAGGACAAATACCATAAATCATCTCAACTGATGTGGAACAAGCATTTGACAAAACAATATCTGTCTTGGTTACTTTTCCGTCGTTGCTGTGACAAAACACCTGACACCCAAAATTAGGGAAGGAAAGGTTTATTTAGCTTACAGTTTTTGGAGGTTTCAGTCCACAATCAGTTGGCTCCAAGGCAGGGTGGCATGACAGAGGAACAACACTTCAAGGCAGCAGCACAGCAGAACTAGCCAGAGTAAAAAGGGGGGCCAGAGCAAGCTTCTTCTCCTCCTTTATATACTACCCAGAACACCCCACCCCCAGGGTGGGTGTAGCTTCACAAACATCCTTGCCTTCTTTTGCACAGGTTGAGGATGTTTACAAAGTAAGACCCCTGGTTCCCTGCTGACTCTCTCAGTTAAACTTCTGACCTTCTCAGATTGTAACAATGACCAGGTAACTGTGCTCTATACCCCAGGATGTAGAGCTAGTGAGTTACTTAATTAAGCTGCTAGACTTCTCAAGTTGACACAATGTATAAACCGTAGCAATATCCATTCATGATTTTTAAAAAACAGTAAAGAAAATAGGTATGCAAGGATGGTTTCTTAGAAAGATAAAACCCATTTATAAGAAACCTACTGCCATTTTCATATTGAATGGGAAAAAACTGAAACATTTCACTATAAAATCAGGAATAAGCCAAGGATGCCCACTATCACATTCTTGTTCAGTATAATATAAGAATATTGGCCAGCATGATCAGGCAAGAGAATTAAATGAAAGGTACATGTACGGGAACAGAAGTCAAATTATCATTGTTTGCAGATGACATGGTTTTCTCCAACAGCAATGAAAAAACTCCATCAAAAGACTCCTAGAGTTAAGAACTAAACTTAGCAGTATAGCAGGATACAAAATTGAAAAAACAATTCAATAGCATTAGCATATACCAAGAATGAACTAACTGAAAATCAAATTAGGGAAATAATACCATTGAGAGCAGCATCAAGAAAAAGTAAATACTTAGGAATTAAACTAACTAAGGAAGGGACAAACTTCCACACTGAAAACTGTAATACTGAGGAAAAAGACTGAAGAGAACTTCAGAAAATGGAAAGATATTCATCACTTATGCATAGAAGAACCAATATTGCAAAATGGCTTTGTTAAAAAATTGGCATTCAGATTTAATGCAATCCCAATCTAACAACTAACAGTGCTCCTCATGGAACTAGACAAAACTATCCTAAACATCATATGGAACCAGAAGAGACCCAGATTAGCAAAAGCAATCCTGGGTAACAAGAGTAAAGGATAAGGCATCAAAATCACAAGTGATACAGACGGCATAGCCCTGGCACAAAAGCAGACATGTGGGTCAATGGAACAGAATGGAGGATGCAGAAACAATCCCAAGCACATTCAATTACTTGATCATTGACAAAGGGATCAAAAATATACACTAGAGGGAAGACAGTCTCTTTAATACATGATGCTGGGAAAACTGTACACATGTAGAAGATTGAATCTAAACCCACACCTCTCACCATGTACTAAATTACAACCAAAATGGGCCAAAGGTCTAAATTTTGAAATAGAAGCAATCTGCTAGAAGATAAAATAGGGAAAATTCCTAAAGGCATAGATCTGAGCAAGGACTTCCTGAATGGAACCCCAATTGCACAGAAATAACATGAGGAATCAGCAAATGGGATCATATCAAATAAAAAGCTTCTGCAGAGCAATAGAAACAATTAACAGAGTGAAGAGACAAGCTACTGAATGGGACAAAATTTTCACTAACTCTTCCTTGGACAGAGGACTAATATTTGGAATGCATAAAATTGGGTCCCCCAAAGTAGCAGACCAAATAAAAAATGGACAGCTGAAATTAATAGACACTTCTCAGCATAAGACATACAAAATGCTAATTAATGCATTGAAAATTTTCAACGTGCTTGACTGTTAAAGAAATGCAAATTAAAACACTGAGATTCTCTTTTACTCTAGAAATAATAACTATCACCAAGATATCAAATAATAACAAATGCTGATGAGGCTGTGGCAGAAAAGAAACCTTTACAATGTTTTTGGCAATGTAGCAACCATTATTGAAATCAGTATGGAGGTTCTTCAAAAAAGTTAAACTAAAAATTCTATTTGACCCACTTAATCCCCTCTGAGATATCTTCCCAAATGAGTTAAAGTCATTGTGTTATGGTGATACATGCACAACCACATCTATGACAGCACAATTCACAACAGCTAAATCTTGGAAGCAGTCTATATGTATGTCCGTCATCATATGAATGAATAAACAAAATGTAGTATTTATACAGAATACAATCCTATTCTGCCATAAAGAAGAATAAACTTGTGCTATTTGTAGGAAAATGGATGTGGCTCGATCCACAATGTTAAGTGAAATAAACCAGATACAGTAGCTAAAATACTGCATTTTTTTTACATGAGAAACTTAAATTTAAATAAAGAAGAAAATAAATGATAGAAAGTAGGAAATAGGAAGACAGTATTTGTGGCAAATAGGAAAAGCACCAGGTAACAGAGGACTGGGAGAGGGTGGGGAGGGAAGAGGGATAAAGAAAACTGAGAAGTGTTATGTACTTGGACCAACTTTCCATGAGAAATATAATCATAATGTATTGCAAACAAGTACTGATGAAAAAATAAAGCTTGATCCAAAAATTTGAGTTAAGTAGGAGTTATCATAAGGCAGATTGTGTTTTTAAATTACAAATAATAATTCCTTATTGCGTAAAACTTACCAAATTTCTTCTGCTACTTTTGTATGCTGTATCTTTTCAGAATGCCTGGCCCACAGTAAGAAGTTAGATTTGAAGGAATTTTGTATAGATAATTGGGGATTTATTAAAAATAAGCAGTGGCAGTATAGTGACAGAAGGGCTTGAGCATGTACCTTGTCTATATGAGAATTGCAAAGCAGCAGACTCAAGATCATGATGCTACATAATGTGAAAATTGGAATTTATCCTAAATTTTACCTCTCATTTTCCTGTATTCCAATTTTCTGTACCAGAGATGAGATACACAGTGGAATTAGACACCATATTTGTAATGTTCATGACGGAAGTGTGAAAGTGGAAGAAAAGGTTGAAATGATGAATGGCGGTTTTTTTTCTTTTTTTAAGCCCAGTATCCGAAGAGGTAAGTGTCCTGCTGGCCATAGCCTGTTTTGGAGGTGTTCACTTACTTTACAAGCTGTACCCTCATCATTTTGATATAAGGGAATGAAAATCCTAACCTACTAGATGTCCAGTACGAGTTCGTGTTCTCCTAAATCGGAGAATGAATTTTAGGAACAATTGAGGTTAAGAGCAGAATATATTTATTGAGAGAAAGAAACTTTCTGTCTGAGAGAGAGAGACAGAAGGGGTCCCGAGTGGGTTGCCAAAGACTCTGTCTTTTCTAGTGACTTTTATAGAGTAAAACCATGATGGGGAAAACTGGGAACACGCGAGGCAGATGGGCACCAGGTGGGACAGAACTGAGGTCAACCAATAAGGTTAATTGTTTAGGTAAAATTGACCATATCAGGGACAAATCGGGTAGTGAGTCACATAGCAAGCGAGCATTCTTATGGATCAGCAACTCTTTCTGTAGGGGTTTGGGATGGTAATTCCTGGGTTCTCAAGGTGATCCATACCTAATCCCTGATATTTATACTTAAGGTGTGGTTGCATTTGTTTTGCCTTCTGTCTTGACATCTGGCCCACAGCAAGAGGTGTGTGTCTCCTCCAAGGTCATAAGATATCTGGTCCTCTGTACTGGTTTCCTTGAGGTCCTATCCCTGTCTGACTGCGTATAATATTTCTAACTAGCTCAGCTGCCTGTAACAATTCCTCCACAGAGAAGGATGTGGAACAGCTACTGTTTTTCAATGATTTTAGGTCTTTATCTTTAGTCAACTGGGTCAATCAGACTCTCTTTGAATTTGGAATTTGCATTGACTCTACAACCACGAGATAATGTAATGGGTAATGAGAAATGTATGAATTCTGACCCACAGAGATAATATTAAGCAGAGTGTGGGTTTTCAGGGGAAAAGATGAAGCTGATGTCCACAGAGAAACAGAGACAAGTCATGAGGAGAGAGTCCCAGCTAGGTTTGGGGAGGTTTTCTGGAGTCTTCACTTAGGTTTTTTATGAGAACTGTTCATTTCTTTTCCATGGGTTCTCTAGGAGACCACTTCTATTTTTACCTTATTTAGCCTTTTTTAGTTTTTATACATTGCAAATTGTGCTTTTCTTACAAATTTTCATTATGAATGGAGTTGCTTACATTGATTTGAAATAAAACTTAAGTTTTCATTTAAAATTTGAATTTCACTCTACTTCTTGTTCTGGGCTATATTGTGTCTCCTATCGCTCAAATTTGTATGTTGAGTCCAAATCCCAAACATAGCAGAATGTGTCTCATTAGAGACAGGATCTTTAATGAACTAATTAAGGCAAAATGAGCTTATTAGGGCTGATCCTAATCTGGTATGACTGGAACCTTATAAGTAAAGGAGATACTGCCAGGCCCGGTGGTGCACAACTGCAATCAAAGCTCGGTGGAGGTCAAGGCACAGGGATTGCCTTGAGTTTTACATCAGCCTGGTCTGCACTGTAAGATCCTAAACAAACAAACAAACAAACAAACAACCAGAAAATGTTGATGCAGAGGAACATCAAAGGAAGATCAGGTAAAAATACAGGGATGTTGGTTTGGGGCTGAAACACATCCTCCTATCCTGTGGATTTTGTAGAAAGCAAACCTGTCAATACTTGATTGTGGACTTCTAACCTCTAGAATAGTGAGGAAATTCATCTCTTCTGTGAGCAATGTGGGCTGTAGTTCTTTTTTATGGCATCTGTACTGAGCTAATACACACCCTTGCATCAACTACCCTAATCATAGAGTGCTAAATGTTTTTTTCATTTTTGCTTTTCTCCCATTGCTAGGATGTAAATTCACTCAAATCACTGATGTTCACATCAGTGATTTGAGTGACCATTAGTGTTCAATGTATACATATGTCTAAATAAGAATTTTTATTAATATGTAATATTTCAGGATATATTTGAGGATAGGCAGTAAATACCACAAGCAAAGGAGAGATCTCAGGGTATCTCTGGATAGTTTAATGTCTAAGAAACTAAATTGTCTCACATATGAAAATAAAATGTATGGACTCTTAAATATGTAATACTGTCATTCAGTGAAGGAATGTATATTCAGGTTTTATCTTTTTTGTGCATCAGTGAGATTCTGTGAATTGAGATTTTGTTTCTCTTGTTGATCACGGTTGTGTATGCACTTGGGAGGTTGAGGCCAGAGGATTGCTGGGAATTAGAGGCCAGTCTGGGCAACAAAATGAGTTGAAGACCAGTTTAAATTACATAGCAAAGCAAAGCAAAGCAAAGCAAAGCAAAGCAAAGCAAAGCAAAGCAAAGCAAAGCAAAGCAAAGCAAAGCAAAACAAAGCAACAGTGACAGCAAAATATTCTGTTTCACTGTAATTTGGTAAAAACCCTAAAGGAATACTTGTGTTCCTTCTGGCTTTTCTTGTTTGTTTGTTTTTGTTTGTTTGTTTGCTTTGTTTTTGAAACAGGGACTCACTTGGTAACTCAGGCGACTTTGAACTTTCTATGTAGCCTCCACCCTGGCCTTGAACTCACAACAATCCTCCTACCTCAGCCTCTACCACACCTGGCCCTCCTCTAGTTTAAATTTATTTATTTACTTGTTTGTCTGTTTGTTTTTTGAAGTAGGGTCTCACTGTGTAGTCCAGTCTGGCCTTGAACTCACTATGTAGCTCAGGCTGACTTCAAACTTAAAGGTATCCTCCTGCCTTCACCTCCTGAGCACTGGGATTCCAGGGATGTGCACCTCTGGCTTTTGAAATTCATTCATGAGTTTTCTTCATTGTGATTTGAAAATAAAAGAAATATGTTCAAACTTAAATTCTCAACTTTATTTTCAAAAATTAATAGAAAATCGACAGTTCATGTGCTGATAGAATTATTTTCTAATTTTTTTTTTTTTGTACTGAGGATCGAACTCACAACCTCACGCCTGCCAGTCAGGTGCTTATACCTCTGAGCTGAATTCCCAGCCCTATTTTTTGAGACAGGGTCTTGAACTCACTTTGTAGCCCAGGCTGATCTCAAACTCACAATGATCCTCCTGCCTCAGCCTCTCCAGTGCTGGCATTAAAGGTATGTTCCACCACGCCCAGCTTATTTTCTACTGTTTTTTTAAAAAGATTTAAGGTTATTTGTGAAAAGTAAGACCATTATAAAAAGTTGGTTTCATAAACCTGTATAGTTTTCCAGCCAATCTCAGTGGAGTTCTTTCTTCTTTTTGTTCTGCTAATTTACTAGTCAACAGACATCTCTTTTAACTTAATCCCAACTTCTTTTGTAGAAAGAGTTACAACTTGCATTGCAAGGTTAGTTCAAATTTTATTATTCATTTTATCCTTGACCCCGGTGGTTGAAACTATTAACTAAAGTAGTGTTAATTGTGGTGGTGTTTTTGATTTAGACACTTGTCCACCAGGAATTGGACTGAGACCAATTCATTTTATTCTGGCCACTAAACAGACATCAAACTGTAATGATTTTGGTAACTGTTCAAGAGTTTACATTAATATAAAGGGTGCACAGAGTAAAATTCCATCATAAATACCACCCTACACATTTAGGTAGACATTTATGTACTAAACCATATGAAGTAATGGGAAAAATTATGCATATATTTTAATATTTTGCAATTCAATAGGAAGCATGCCTATGAATTTTACTCTGATTATATATTACTTTTTCAACATGTAAATTAACACAATACAAATAAAATCTTTACAAAGAAGTATGAAAATACTTGTTTTGATCTAATAGTTATTTGATTAGCTGATATTCCCAAGGTACTATAGAGGAAACACATAGGGCTTCCAAATGGATAAACTATGATTCTGGTCCTCAGGGGGGTTTGTGGTTTAATAAAGGGAATGACATAAGTAAATGGATAATAATGACATTTTTAAAATAATGGTTAACTTTTATTGAGGACTCATCTGTTCCAGACACTGCTCTAAGAGCTATGCACATTGTGCCAAATGGGACTTTTGACCCTCACTGGGGTATTTCTTTGTAGCTAAGGAAACAAAGTCCTGTAAAATTAAAGCATTTTCCCAAGATCATGAAACTAAGTGACCAGGTTGGCTGTTGAATTTGTGATGCTGGTTCCTGTATCACACCCTTAACCTATCTAGTTGGCCTTAGGGTAAATTTCTAAAGAGAAATGAAAACACAAAACAAAAGAAAATGACCACTGTCCAATCTCCTTGAAGAATTCACATACAGCAGAAACCTCATCCGAACTGGGGAAAGCCCCAATGCTTCTCTGGAGGCCATGTTTGGAAGGTCCTGGGAACTTTTGGCTGTATGGAAATCTGGAACGAGGCATCATCCTCAAGTAGCGACATGATGTCTGTGATGGGCTGACTTGTCAACAGATCTAGTTCTGTGCACAGAAGTGGACATCTTTCTAATAGTCTCTTATGGGTCTGTTAATCACCTGATAGAGTTCTAACCAAAGGAATGTATGGCCTGCTCAATGTAAGATATTCCAAATTAGTAATGGTATGAAAGCGATAAACATTCAGTAAGATTCCCACTTTGAACCTGAACCTTTTCCTGAGCTAGCAGTACATGGTAAGCTCCTCGCTTATGATATTGGGCAGCAACAATGAAGTACTGTTGTCAATCAGCTGTGTGATACTGTGCAATGTGCAATGCACAATGCAGTGTCGATAAGCTGTTCCCTTGGTGACATGTATTAATTGCATTTTTGACTGAAGATACTTCTATTTTTGATGGATTTAATATGATATAAGTGGAGAGGCACCCTAAGCATCTTACTGTATACACGTTGTAATGCATACCAAGTACAATGCCTATAATGTAGGAACACTATATCTGCAGACTTCCAGGTCAGGCCTGTAAAATCACTCGTGTAAGATTTTTTTCATCTTTTCCCCTTGTTAGAGATGATTTATAAATCTCAGATGAACATGATAGATCTCATTCACAGTATCAAAGAGGACTAGTTCCTTGAGTCATGGCTTGAAGAGGAGCCAACCACCTAGCAGGAAAACCCACTATAGTCATTTTTGGATGAAAAATAAGTTTACTGTGGCAGGCTTGAATTTTGACATTTGCAGAATATGGCATTTAGCCTACTTTCATGCGCACAGGAGTGACAAGAAGCAGAGTGTTGTATGAGGAGGATAGATTAAATTTCCTTTTCACTAGGGGAAAGTTCTGAACCAGGATGAGAGGTTAAAATTGCATGTAGGAAAAGGGTCCTCAAAATTTCCAATGTAATTTTGCCTATACAACATAACACAATATAAAGCATAATAGAACTGATGCATACCAACCTATAGAAGATTATATCAAAAATCTTCTCACTCTTGCCTTGTAAGTTTTTTCCATTGTCTGTTAATTATTCAGCCTAGTTCTTTAAGATACTGATGAAACCATTATCACATATTTATCTGGTCACCTGAACTACATGCTCCCCTTTTTTGGTGGAGAAGAAACTTAATCTTTCTAAAAAGTTTGGCAAGGTATGTTGGCTGCTCTAGCCTGGGTTTCTGTTATTGCCCAGCACACACTTACATGATGTGATTTCATGGAATCCCCTGGTAGTTAATTATCTTAGAAAGAACATTCCTTTATCAGCAGGATTGGGTTTGAATTCCAGCTCTTGCATTGTTTTCCTTGTACTGTAGATATTGAATGATTTATTTACTTTTCTGTACTTTTGTATCTAGTAAATTGGAGATAAGAATATGCATGTTGAAAGAATATTCTGAGGATGTATGTATTCATAACATCTACCATTTATCGAGTCTCTAGGACATTTTTTAAGCAATTACTGTACCATAATTTATAATATTTTTCAAATATTTTGTTTTATAAAAAAAGTTGATTTTGTTTTGTAGGTGTCACACATTCTGTTCATTGCGCTAAAATTTCTAGCTCAGGAATAGACAGAATATTGGGTTATTTTTCTTCTTCTTTTTATGTTTTTCTCTTCTTGGTTCTCCCATTTACAATTATATGCTCTTTCATCACATCATTAACTCTATTTGTTCCACTTTTTCTAAGATTAATTACTTACAAGCTGACCTTTTAAAGGTAATATATACATTAACAGAAGTTTTAATTTTGCACTTAGAGAACCTTAGTAATTAAGGAAAATCTTATAATGTTCATTGATGAAGGGTAAATGACTTGTCTTAAAATATTCCATATTATTTAGTGACAGAGCTGAGACTAACACAATGAATGGTTGCTGAAAGTGTATCATTTGTCTGGCACTTTTCATAGATTAACTAATTCCTGATTCATGATAGTTCCAAGAGTTGAATACTACTAGATTTATCACCAAATCATTCATGAAGAAGAGGCATAAACAGATTTGAGCAATTTGTCAAGATTACATCGCTACTAAATGGTTGATTTAAAAAAAAAAAAACTCAAATGTCTGCACGTCTAAACCGTTCTCCTACATTGACTTCCCTTATAGTATACATGATGTTTGTTGCAGGTATCACTAAAGGGAAGGTGTTGTACTTAGACAGTTTAGGAAACTAAATTATCTTTTTAAAATGCAATTTGGTAGTACAAGATTTAGCAAGGAAAGTAGTCACACATATTGAAGATCTGAAATGCTGTATTGCTGCTTAAACATCAAATATTATCTTGTCTTTAAAAATATAAACTTAAAAATATGAACAAAAAGGTTGCATAAAAATGTCTTAGGACTACAAATAAAGGTTAAAAATAAAAATAAAATTAAATCCCAAGTGGAACTTTACCAGAGAATATTGTCTCTTGCTATGTCATAGGATAAATTTCAGCTTTTGGAAAAAATATGTACTGGAAAAAGTAGATAATTTAAAACATTACATTTAAAACTCTGATTTTTTTTTTTTGCTTTACACTAAATATTTAGATTATTTTTGCTTTACATTAAATATTTAGAGAATCTAGAACTGTATAATATACATCATCTAGTCAGATTATTTTTGATACCTTTATGCATTATCTGTTGGTAGGCAGGAATAATTTTTCTATAACACTATAGTGGCCTTTTTGAACTTTTGTTGAAGTCTGAGATGTGTCAGAAAATATATTATCATAAGTTTTATCTTTACTTTTTCTAAGTAATTTCTTCATAAAATGAGCACCTTCAAAATTTAAAGTTTATCATTTTCTAGCTGGCACAGTGGTCTAAACATAAGGTTTCAAAAGGAAGATGTTTTCCTTGTTACTCTAATATATTTATAAGAAACATAAACAGTACAGCTGAAGCCCAGCTCCCAAATTTGATTGTGAATCTGTAATCATAGTTCTAGAAAAAGACAGAAATAAATATTACTACAGAACCAAGTGTTGTTGTCAGGGGTTACAGAGAGAACAACTGCATACAGGACACAGGATTTGTAATACTATTTTATAATATCACCCAGAGTTAAACACAAGAAGGTGCAGGAAAATCTATCCACAGCACTAAGACCCAGGATATTTAACTGAGGGCCTGGATCCCACAGCAATGTCTTGCAAGAGTCCCACTAGAGACCCAAAACACATGACAGTGCCTCCCACAGTTCCAATTGGGAATCTGAGAGCCCACAGTAAGGGCTCATGCCAGTCTATTTACGGTTCTGTGCCGGGACGGCCAAAGGTCAGTGGTGGAACTAGAAAGTCTATGCCAGCGGGATGAAGGAGCTGTGCAGTGGGTTGAGGGTTCTACATGGGAGCCGAGAAGTCACGCACAAAATAAGAAGCAGGGCTGTCCTGAAGAGCACCACAGCCATCCTCAGCAGCAATGAGGTCCCGCGCTCCTTCTCTGACGAGATCAGTTGAGCACAGGTCAGGACGCCCAGCGTGACCAGCTTCTCCAGCACACAGCCTCCCCTCTGGAGCCAGGAAGCGATGCACAATGTGAGGAGCAGGGCTCCTGCAGCGTGAACCACAGCCACTCTCATTGATGAGGTCCCGAGTTCCTCCAACGATAATGGATGAATCCATATTGGGGAAGCCAGCATGACAAGCACCTCCAGGAGAACCAGCGGCTCTAAACAGCAACTCTTGAAAGAACCCACAATGCCTCCTCTTCTTCTCCACGTCTCTATTTATGCTGGCAACTTTCTTCAGGTGTAGCATCTTTACTCAACACCAGCTGAATTAATTCAGCTGGTGCTAAGTTGACCACCAGTTTTTAATCCATAACACCAAGTATATTGATTTTGAATATGCTATTTTAAAAACTTACCCCATAATTCCTTCATAATGATGTTTCATGACCAGTTTACTTATGAATAGTAACTAAAAATTTCTGTTATTTACCTATATATAATATAAAGATTGTCTTACATTCGGGTATTACATAAATATATAGTATAAAATGACTATATTGTAAATAATAGATACAGATGAAATCTACTTCTATATTTATAATCTTATCCTATTCTCTTGTGTTAATATCTGTTACTTTAAAGTCTTGCTTTTCCAACTTGTTAGCTAACTCAAAGGACTATTAGTTTTAGGCCAATCATGAACGTTTGAAGAAACACCAAATAGATTTTTGTTTCAAAAACACTTCAAGTATTTACTGTTTTTTCTTTTTTATGATCAAGACACTAGTATTAAAAGTCATTTCAAAATTTTCATATGAGTTAAAGTTATTGGTTGCAATACGATGAGGGGATAAATCTGGAAGACTTTTTGTGTAACATGGTTTTTTCCACAACTGTCATGCTTTTTACTTTGATTCTAAACTGATAGGCTTGGAATGGAGGTCAGGGAATATGGAGGGAGCTACAAACTCAGCTACTTGTGGCACTACTGCAGATAGAGAATAGAAAAATAATTAAGACACTGTGTGTGTATATGTGTGTGTTTTCTCTAGTCTGCTGACAGATGCAGATGTAGATGGCTAGCTCTAACACTGTGGTATTATGCTGGAAGTAGAAAGTGAGTTCCTATATTATTACAAAGGGAACAACTGATTCTGATTGTATACTTTGACAGAGATCACTGAAAAAGTTATATTGAAACTGAATCTTAAAGCATAAATAAGTTAGAGAGAGGGCAGAGCTTTGGAGAAGGAGAAATCATGCTGTTTTATCATCAGTTCTTATCAGTTAGCTGACTTTATCAAGTGTTGGACAAATAGAGTAGAATTTAAAAGTTCACAAGAAAAAGGTTTCTTAGTGCATGGATAAAGAAACACTTATTATACGAGGTAAGTGAAAAGGCACTACTGTTTCCATGGAGCCAAAGAGACTGCAAAGTGGAGAGCCAGACACTAAAGACACATGATTTTCATGGTTTTGCATAGGATTGGTCTTTCTTTCCTCAACACTAGATCATATTAAGTCATCCATTGTTATCACTCCTTCTCACTCCAATGTCACCTCCCAGCCAGAGCCACGCTCCTGGGCTGCTCTCCAAGATTCCCACCCTCATGGCTCCCCAGATACAGTGTTGAGTGTTCTCCCTCATACATTTAGGGCTGCAAGAGCATCAGTTGAGTGGACAGATGCCATTTCCCAGGACTGAACGCTCAGTAGATGACCACATACATTCCTCGCAGGGATTTGAAGTGAAATCCAGCCAGGTGTGCTTGCTTTTGAGAGACTCTGCTTTCAAATTTCACTAGTAAAATTTCTGATACAGGGTAGGGTCTCATTAAATGTTTAGAGTAGTTCATCATGGGTAAAGACTTCTTAAATAGTTTATGCATTAAAATCTGCAACAGGGAAAAATGCATGCACGAAGTGTCCTGTAGTGGAGAAATGAACCAAGTATGGCAAAAGTTTGTGTTATGCAAGAACAAATTAAAAGTATTTTGAGGTTTATTTGGAAAACAGCTATTCCCAAGGTCTTGTAAATTGTGGGCTAGGTTTTAGCTGTCTGTGTTTCTGTGGCAAAATTCTCTAATTTGTGATAATCAAAAGACAGCATTTTAAGAAAAAAGTATGCTGTTTTATTACTCATGAGAAGCACTTTCATTGTTAGTAGCATCACACTTTTTAAGGAAATATCAGTATAATCTCAGTTCACACACTATGAGGATGAATAATGGATGTTGAAGTTTCACATTTATTTTATTAGGAAATACAAATGGATAGATAGCAAGAAAAAAGTTAAAATAAACATTTATTTATCTTCTCTAGCCCTTCACTTTTTACACTGAATCTATGATGGATAAGGACCCTTCTCTCTGTCAAACACTTTGGTAATCTTTCAAACACTTTTCTTGTAATTAGAGATCCAAAATTCACATCAGCCAACAACAAGCAGTAACATATCATAAATTCAAATGAGAATATACTTTCTTTATCACTTGCCAGTTAATGACTGGTTGTGACAATTTTATATGTGTGGTTCACTCTAGCAATTTGTTATTTGAAAGGCTTATCTCACAGGAAAATTTTTAATTGATGTGAAGTTCTTCACTTCCCATCATAAGCTAATATTTATGGAGTTGTTCTTTATTATAAATTATTAAACTTATGATCTTCAATTCATTTATAAAGATGAATCAAAATCAACTTAAGAGCTTTTTTTGGTCTGATTGTCTTTTCTCTAAAAACTGGACAAGAGAAAATAAATTTAAAAGGAGGGATAAAGGGAAAAGCCCATCTCTCATCGTTGTAGAAATTCCATAACAAATACTAATTTAATATCCTAGTAAATAATGCTCTTTTGTTGTCTAAGTACTCTAAGTGAGAAATGACTAGAAAAATTAACAATTAACACATGGCAGCTCTCTGAGGCCTTAATAAATGGTAGGAGCTTTTGCCCAATGCTCTCATAGCTTTTCTACAAATTAATTGACCTCTCTAGGTGGATGTAATGCAGCCCCATATTCCAAAGTGGGGAAAGTCATAGCCAGTGTAAAATAAATTCCAAAGTTGTAGAACATATCTAAGAGTGAACCAGAAAAATAACTTCTGAGAGTTGTATTTAGGGACCGCTTTACATTTTTCTACCCTAGGCTGCTAACAGAAGGTACCTATTCTGTCTTTTCATTCTGACTTCATATATTATAGAAATAGTTTGTCTTATGTTCCAAGCCCCTGGGAAGATGTCAAAGATCTATTCCCACAAAGTTACTTTAATGAGCTCTACAGGATTAAGAATTTTTTGATGACTCTTATTTGTACTTGCATGTAACGTTCAGCAATGAAAGTCACCTAGTGTATAATTTAATTTCTGTGACAGTCTGGAATAGACAAAAGTATAGTGACAATCGGTGCTCACCGGGGTGGGAGCTTGCTGTGACTACAAAGGGCAAGCTTGGGGAGCTTTTTTGGGATTATGGAACTTTTCTGGAGCACGAACGTTGTGCTGATCATACCAGTCTCTACATGTGTCACAATTCCTTGAAACGAACTCC
>RJWM01030344.1:0-23378 GCA_004363535.1 Dasyprocta punctata
TAAGGCTCTTCTTCCAAGCAAAACTAAGAACAGCAAACAGCCTCTACTAAGGTTACAATCCAGTTACTTGAACTTGCCATCAAAAGCCACTATGATAAATCTAATTTCATCTTCAAATTCATGTTTCAGTTCATGCCCTGACCCAGAAAACATGAGCAATCCTAATTCACATTCCAGGATCTACATTTTCACAAACAGTGGCCTGGGCTCATCTCTCTTCTTCCCGCTGCTGTTGGAAATGCTTCTCTGTCTTTCAAGATCGAATTCCTTGTCATCTCCTTTGAAAGTCAGGCAAGTGAGAATTCTTGCAGCTCCAGCCCTCCATTCCTGATCAGTTATACAAGTTCATGGGTGTTTTCAGGTGCTGCCAGAGCCACCGTTTTCTGTGACATTCTTTTGTTTCTCTTGGGGATGGTGACCTGCCTGAGGACAGAGCTAACCTTTATGTCTTCATATTTCTTAAAGGGCCTCACACCACCCCTGGGGCACAATGAGTGTTCACTATCATTGTATCTGATGAAAGGAAAGAGATGAGAGATTCTTAGTGCTCAGTTCCTCCAATTCAGAACCAACCCATTGAGAACAGGCCATAAACTCAAGAGAGTACATCAGCAAATAGCCGAGGAGGCTACCCAAACAGAGAGGGGAAGCAGAGACTCATTCGGATGTAGCTTGACAATAACTACAAGTTCAATAAAACTCATCCTATCTGAGCAACACTCAACCGAGATAGAAAAGGTTTCACCGGTGAAGCCAGCAGCAAATAGGTCAGCATCCCTGTCATTTTCCAGCTGTCCTGACTTAGAGCTGGTCTCTGTCTAATCTGAATCTCATGTGAGCAATGAGCCCACAGGCCCACAGGTCAGCAGGAGAAAGACTGCCTGAACAATTGCCACTAACATTTTGGAACATTGCAGTTATGCTATAAAATTTAAACAGCTACAAGAATCAGAAAATCAGCTGGCCACAGAGCTGAGTATGTTATTACTGAAAACCAAAGGCATGGAAATGCCACTTAGAGTAAATGCTCCTTGAAAGATGAAGTTTGGGTCTTTATCTTGTCACCAGAAGGATTAATTAGCCCTTTCCCCCTAGATGGGAATTTGTTTTGCAGTCTCTGCAATTATCATCAGGTGTAAAGATGTTGATGTAAATGACATGAGAGGGTAAACAGCACATCCAAACAAATTGTATGCGCCTGGAATATGGAATAAAGACCTGAAGACACTTCTAATAAGGAAGGGAGAGTAAATCAAAGATGATTCTGAAAGGAGGCATAATGCTTGATATTATAGAGATGAGAGGGTAACTTAGGTTTAATTTACCTTAGATTTGAATCTATCTAATCTGTCACCTCCTTCTCAGAGAATGTATACAGATTAGCGAACATCTTGGGTCTTGGCCACTGATGCGTTCATTCACTCATAACTGGGGACCATAATCAGTCAGTGCCAAGTTTGAGAGATGCAGAACTAAAGGAATCTTGGCCCTGGCCCTCACAGAGTTAGTGTTTACTGGAGGAAAGATACAACAGCCAAAAGAACATGAGTTATGTCCTGGTATAATCACACCAGGGGCTCAGGCACAGTTGGAATCAAAAAAAGTGCTAGTCCTTCCAAGAATGATCATGCTTGATATCACTTCTAGGTGGAATCCAAAGAAATTGAGTTGAGAATTAGAATTTGAGGAAACAGGAATTAAGAGTAGGTTGATGGATACCAGAGGCTGAGAATAGAATGGGAAATGAAGGAGAAGGGTTAATCTGTAGGCACTAAGTTCTGATGGGCCATTGTATACTGAGGTGGCTATAAACAATAAGAATGGACTCTACCCTTTATAAAGCTAGAGTAAAGGATTTACCATAAAGAAATGGTAAATGTTGGAGGAAACATACATGTTTAGCCTGATTTAAACATTACACAACATGTGTGCAAATTGAAACATCAGGTGGTGCAATTCATTCCTATGTATAATTTTGTGATTTTAGAGATTAGTTTAAAATACATTTAATTTAAAGTTAGAAATAAACAAAAAGGAAATAAAAATAAAACAGAAGAATGATCACAATAAAAGAAAAATGTTGTCTAAATTGATGTTATGGTTTGGATCTGGATGTCCCCCCAAAGCCTCATGCGGTCACGGGAGTTGGTTTCTAGAATTTGTGATTGATTCATGGTCCAATGCTGGGATTATGGATCTGGCCTACATACAATACAAGGGACAGAAAGAGTCTGCTCTCTAAACTCCTCCCTTTTTGCTCTTGTTACTTTCGTTGTTTTCTGTTACCATGAACTGTTGCCCTCTGCCATGTGCCACTCTGCCTTGGACCTAACCCATTATGGACTGAAACCTCCACAAACCGTGAGATAAATAAACCTTTCCTGCCTTAATTTTGATCATCAAGTATTTTGTTTCAGCAATAAGAGAAAAGTATCCAAGATGATTGAGTTTGGGGTTATGAGTGAGGAGCTTCCCAGGAAGGGAGGATGGTATAGGTGACTTCAGCCAGGAGAGAGGACACCGGGCTCTTTGTGGATCCATGCATAGTTTACTGCCTAATAGATGGAGGGAACACAGAAAATACCCAAGGTAGCAGATGGCCAACCATTGGTGGACAGAGACCACACCATCTTCTTTTCTTATGTGCTGTTATGTTTTGTGACTGAATGTCCCCCAGAAAGCCTCATACAGTCATGGGGCAACTTTTCAAGTTCACTGAATCTAGAGTTTGTGATTGGTTCATTGTTTAGTGCTGGAATTTGGGGTGTGAGTGCTATACCTGCCCTCCATACAGTATAAGGGAGGTAAAGGCTTGTCTCTGGCCCTTTTCCTCTTGTTGCTTTTGCTGTCTTCCACTGCAATGAATTGATGCCCCTCCAACATGTGCCTGCCTTGGAGCCAGTCAATTATGGACTGAAATGTCCACAAATTGTGAGCCAAATAAACCTTTCCTTCCTTAATTTTGGGTGTCAGGTATTCAGTCATGAAAGAAAAATAGCTAAAATATGTGTCTTCCAAGAATTCCTTGAAAGATGTTTGGTACCTAAATATTTTGGAAATGGGCATTTGTTATTTAGTACCATATTATTTGTAGAAGAACTGTACATCTGGTAGGATGAATCCAGAAGTAAATTTTGCTCTAGAGCTAGGAGGAGAAGAATGAAGATGATCTAATACCAGTCATGTAATTTTAGTACTCCAGTTTTGTGCTTGTGCTTGACACCAAATGAGCAGCTTTTAACTGCTAATTCAGCATTCTTTGGGGGTTCCCAATTCCTCAAGTTGGAGCATCGCTGTATCTGATGCAGTCCCTTAATGTGAAAGAAAGATGTGGAGACCCAGACAGGGGCAGTAACTTAGTAATGTGTCCAGGTGCTCAGTAATGGGTACTAGAATCCCAGGTGCCTAGATCAACATTATGGAACTACAGCTCAGTAACCTCGCCTCTGAACAGGAAGTCACCAGCACCATAGCTTTATGGATCTCTGAACATAGATTTAAGTTTGGAACTCACCTTATACCTCACAATGGTACAATTTACTTTTATGGTCAGGGTTTCACTTTCTTTTTTTTTTTTTTTTTTTTTTTGCGGCACCGGGGATTGAACTCACAACCTCGCGCCTGCCAGGGCAGGCGCTTAAGGCGCTGAGCCAAACTCCCGGCCCTGGTTTTTCGAGGCAGGGTCACACTGTGTAGCTCAGGCCGGCCTTGTGCTCGCGTTGTAGCCCAAGCCGGCCTCGAACTCACAACGCTCCGCCTACCTCAGCCTCCAGAGTGCTGGGAATAAAGGCGTGCGCCACCACGCCCGGCTAGGGTTTCACTTTCTGGTTTATCTTAGATGAGTAATGCACCCCAACCCTAAGAGAAAGAGGCAGAGCAGGTCAGAATAAATGATTTCAACTTAGGGTAATAAAAATTACATTTTTTAAAGACCACATGCTCTGACCTTCTTAGAGCACGGAATTTGTGACTTTACACATATTGAAGAGATTTTTGCTAACACTGTGAGGAACAGTGAATCTTCTTACCCTAAAGAAAGCACAGTTTTGTGGGGTGTTTGTTTGTTCATTGAAAGGAAGTGGTGACTGCTTTCTTGCTAGGAAATTTTATTTTTATTTTATTTTATTTTATTTTATTTTATTTTTGCTAGGAAATTTTAAAAGTAGTGCAAGCAAGTAATTTGTGCCACGCTTTCCATATATTTGACAGTAAGCATTCCCTGAAAGAACAACAAATCAATGCTACCTAAATATTCACTTAATGTGATAAATAATTTACAACCAGGAGAGGAGTGAGTCTCGAGTGATGGAGTCTGTGGAACTTTAAAAACCTTCCTGGTCAGCAGAGTCACCTGGGGAACAGTCTCAGACATGCAGATTCTATAACCCCGCTCAGACTAACTGAGTCAGAATTTCCACAGACTGGAGTCCAGAATTTGGCATCTATAGAAACTTCCCAGGAAACTCTGGTACTCACTTGACCATCCAAAGGAACTCCTATCACGGTCTTTGGAGCAAAATTTCTAAGTGAAAATGAAATACAAAACTCCAGTTCAAGATAATCAGGACCACCTAGGGCTTTCCTTCCTCTAGCTATTTTCTCTTCTTGAGCCCCTACTTACTCATTCACTGAGTAAAATGCCAACTGGGCTATAATAGTAAATTCAATAAAAGAGGTACTTTTCTCATGGAGTCTGTGGTCTCAGACACCAGAGTACCATGAGTTCTGTCACAGAAGCTTATTTCTAAATGACATTTTCAGCCTAGCATCAACTCATGTTTCATACTTGCTACAAATAAGGCTTTTTGGCTTCCTGGCTCATAGGGTGGGAAGTAACTACTTCAACAGTTCTTGGGTTGACACCTCTTCCACTCCTGATAGTAACCATTTTCAAAGTACATCCTTACGCTCAACATGGGTTGGGAGCTTTCCTGGATTATGGACCAGCCGCGGTAGGTTGAAGGAAAGATGTCGTATTGCAGGAAGGTGCTGCTCCAGTGAAACCATATCCTGGAGAGGGATCGAGGAAGTTCCATTAGAAAAATAAAGAAGAAATAGTTCAGCACCTTGGAACTATGCTTCTTTGTGGATCTGTATCTACTGTCGAGCATTTTCACTGTGCTATATACCCAGATTGCTCAGAATTTTGTTTTGCTGACTGAACTTGGACTCTGTTCAGACAATTTAAGTAGTTTTATTTATTCTTTCTCTATTCATTCACAAAACATTTCTATAGGCACTGACCTGGTTCAAATCCTAGAAATAGGAAGGAAAAAGAAACTTGGTGTTATTCCTCTTGGAGCTCACAGTTTAGTGAGAGAGAAAAACATGTGAATCCACAATGAATTTACTGTGATAGCAGCATACACAAAGTGCCTAGGAAGCACAAGGGAAACTTGGGGGAACTCACAGATTTTACAAAGTGGTTCTTAGTGAACTCGAAGGAGCTCTTAGGTTAGACTCTCATGATATATTATGAAAAGTGATGTTAAGGGAAGTGTAGCAGACAGAAGGGACATGAGAAAACACAAGGTCACTGTACAAGTCACCTTCCAGGCCTATTACTTCTACACTACATATGCTTGGTAACATTACTAAAACTCTGTACTTAGTTCATGGGACTTTTCTAACGCATACAAGGTGTTTAGAATAGTGCTGGCACATTTCAAGTGCTTCACAAATATTTTATTATTGCTTTTATGGTCAACATCATAATCATCATCATCATCACATACAGATGTAGCACTCCTGAGTGTTTATCAAATTTTACTTGAGAGAGGAGAGCTCATATTGCTTGTCCTCACACCACAGAGAAAGTGATGTGGCCTTAGTCCAGAGAACACAGTGGTGAGTTCAGACATTACATGCTTTAGATTGCTGGCAAGGTCAGTGGCTCTCATAGGATTAGCAAAGGAAATTCTAGTATAAACCCACTTCCTACGAAAGCTAGCCCACATAGCAGCAGGCCCAGATGAGATCATATGCTACTTTTGCATGGTTTGTTCTATGATCATAAGACACCAACTTCACTGTGTTTGGTAAAGGACTCTTACTGAGTACATTGCTCATTCTGTCTGCTCTGCCCCGTGGAGACTCATAACCCAACTGTTTCCTCCCAAAGAATGTTCCAAAGTGTGAGCCAGTCTTGAAAGACCCAATATCACAACGCACAGGAAGCTTCATCTTCAGAACCGGTTCCTAGATATCCTTGGTACTTTGGCTCAAGAGATATGATTAGTGCCTCCTTGGGTTCTGGGAGGGGCTACTGGATTCTTTCTTTTCCTCCCTCTCCCTTCTCTATCTGTTTAACCAATTACCAACAATAAGGATAATGACAGGTGGTTGGGAAAGTGGATAGGAAAGTCATAATCTCTGCCTCTAATCGGGGAGGGGGATGCCTATGTGGTAGCAAAGCCACATAATTAAAGAGACACCCAACATATTAGATGTTACACAAAGGTAGCATTTCATAGACACTCAGTGCATACGCATTCAGCCAGTATAAGTTTATTTACTGCACTGAGCCACAGGGTTCTTGGACCAAGAAGCTCCTTATTTAAAATTTAACCTTTTTTTTTTTTTTTTTCTGGTTAAAAACATCCATGTATCAGAGAAGTTTTGTTTTTTGTTTTTTGTTTTGGTGGCACCAGGAATCAAACTCACAGCCTCACACCTTGCCAGACAGGCGCTTAAGCCACTGAGCCAAACTCCCGGCCCTAGTTTTTTTTGTGACAGGGTCACACTATGTGTAGCTCAGGCAAGCCTTGCTCTCACGTTGTAGCCCAAGCTGGGCCTTGAACTCACAATGCTCCTCCTACCTCAGCCTCCTGAGTGCTGGGATTAAAGGTATGCACCACCATACCCGGCTTCAGAGAAAAGATTTAAAGGGTGACTTTAATTGTACAATCTCTCCATGCTCACCATGACTCCCTTGATCTAATCCTTCATCACTTCTTGCCCAGACTACTTCCTGAGCATCGTGACTGGCCCCTCCACTTACATTCATCTCGTGCTTCTTTCTCTACAGCATCCATAGGAAGTGGATTTGAAAACCTCCAACCACCTCCCCTCCCTCAGCTGTGTGCAACCCCTCAATGATGACCAGTTCTACTTTAGATTGGACCCAAACCCCATCGAGTCACTGGCACGGATTTGGCATCTGTTGTCTCTATTATGTTGCCCAACCCCCAGCCTGCTCTCACTCCCAGGGTACAGGTCGTACAGGCCTCCCCTGCAGTTCTTCCCACACGCACTTTTACATCTGTGGCTCAGGCTTTTATTCAGACTTCAGAATAATGAAACAATCATATAAATTTCAGCTCCACTTAGAAATTATGTTGCATATAAATTGTTGCTAGGTATGCAACAGCAACATAAAGCAATGCAACCTGCAGCTTATATTAACCATATGGTCAAAGTGTATATCCCATGTGTTCTCCTCTTTAGCCCATTGAATTTTGATGCTTTCTTTCATTTGCCAGGCATTCGTGCAGGTGTTCCAATGAGCCTCAGTGGGGCCTGGTCCAGTGATCTTCTGTTGTCCCGCTCCACCTGCTAGTCCTCTGCTCCAAATTGGGGCTGTTCCTGACTTCTGCACAGTTCCTTCTGCAATGAGCTTCCCAGGTGGCTGAGTTCATATCCTGTCTCCCTTAGTTACTGCCACTTCATCCCTGTCCATCAGCATTTTGAAAAACAAACTGTGGTTTCCACTCCCAACCATATGTGTGTGGTCTGCTAGATACCTAGGATGAAGATCTGCCCTCTAACCATTTTGAGTTTAACTGTGTTGGTGGGAGAAGGAAACGAACACACAGAAACAATACAAGAGGGGCCCCTAGCAAGTGTTTACCCAATTGTAGTACATGCAAAACCTTGGAATGGCCTTCAAGGACAAAATGTCTTACCTGGGAGAAACACAGGACTAGATGTCAGATGACAGGCTTGTGTTTTCTAGCTGACAGGAAGTACGGATTTAGACAAATGTCTTCACCCCCTGAACCTGTTTCCTCATCTGTAAAAATGTCACCAACACCTGCTCCCAAAAGCCACCTGTGGGTTGAGAAGATTACATATATGGGAAAGTTCCAAAACACTTGACTTGGTGAGGATTAAGATAATGAAGACGGTGAAGTATCTACTATTGGATGAACACTGTTCTGGATATTTTAAATACATCATTTCTCTGAATCATCACCAAATGGACTGAATTCTATCCCAATCTCTGTTTTACAGATGAGCTTAGAAGGATGACCAATTTTCCAACATTGCTTTGGCAGATTAATGGTGAAACTAGCATTTGAACCCACGTCCATGTGGCTGCATAGTTAATAATCTTGGCTACCAAGATACATGGTTTATAGAACACCCTTACCTTTAGGAAGTACCTGGATTAACTGGTCACTGCCCCTGGTTATAAACTTGGGTACATCCTGGCTCTGTAAATTACTCCATGTGTCATTCAGGACCTCTGTGTGCCTCACCTGTTAAATAAAGGAGTTGGACTCTGAGGTGTTTTCTGTTCATTCTCTTCGTAGTCACCTGATAGTCTATGGAGTGGTTATGGTTAGAATGTTGAATATTATTCATTACATGATGAATCTAAATCACTTTGGCTATGCACCTGGGGAATGAATGAATAGCAGCAGTCTCTAAATACTTAGGAAGTTAAAAAGGGAGACCTCCATGGAGTGTGGCAGGTTTTTGGAACAGATAAGCCTGAACCACTTTGCCATTATGGTCAGTTTATTATTTCTCTCCATAGTCACTATATTTACAAAAACTTATTTTTACTTAACCTAATACTTATATCCTCTTCCGTACAAAAGAAGAATCCTGTAAGTCCCAGACTGACCCAGACTGGAGGCAAAACTGATGGTTCTGTGCTTACTGCCAATCAGTAGAATATAGAGACATCACTTTGCCATTGATTATGAGCCAGCTAAAAGTTGTAGCCAAATGTCTAAGTCTTCCTTCGACCTGAGCATTCATTCCTCATGGAGACCTGCAGGAGCCTCTCCATTCTCACCTCACCATTATGGGAACAAGCATGGGCCCGAAGACAAAATTACAATGAATTTAGTTTAACGATATTAATTATATTTACTTGCAATTCTAGAATTGAGCAATACTTCATTTCTGTAAAACGCAATCAGTGTTGGATGATCTGAGCATCAGAGGTTGGTTTTATAGACAGAAAAAGTCTGAGAATAAACACAAACAGAGAATAGCATATAGACTGGGTACCACCAAGTTGCTCTGCTCTAAGGGTCAAAGCAGAGGAGAGTGTTTCATCAGGCCAGATAAAACTGGCTTTGTTTGAGGTTGTGGCTGCTGTGTCTCACTCCTAATTTCTCGGAACGTCAAACGAACAACTTAGTTTTAGTTTGGTGACTTGGCTTGGTCTGTGAGACCTGGGGCAGGGGCTCAGCCAATCCAATGACCTCTGACACATTTTAACAGATGTAAGGCAGATTCTTAATCGGGAATCACTTTGTGCTCCAATGAACAATTGGACATATCTACAGACAGCTAGGAAGGAAGGCAAAAGTTTGCTGCTGACACCTGGTCAGTAGAGGCCAGGATCACTGCTCTACAATGTGGCCTACGATTCTCAGGACAGCTTTCCCATCCTCCACCCCCTGATACAGGAAAGCAGCAAGTACAACAAAGAAACAGGCAACTGACTCACCAAGGGCAAGGGATACAAAGAAACACTACATCTTCTCCTTCTTGTTCCAAAGTCAGAAGCTATAACAAAGAAGCCCCTGAATCCTTGGACCAACTCTTACAAGACTTTTGAGTGTTCGGGGAAGAGCTTTAAACTCACTACCAGGTTAATTTATGAAATAAGGTTTCATTTAAAATAACTTATGACTCACAAGAACTACAAATATTTTAGTTTAGAATCCTTTTAGTCATCACTCAAAATTGAAATGTTACATAAAGGCAGTATATACTCAAAACCCAGAAAATCACCGCAATGCAATTCTACTAGCCCAAGCACACCAGTATTGGCATGAACTCTCTTCAGCAGCTGTCTGTGTTTGGTGTATGGTCTGGCGGTAACATTTAACCCATGGGTAGACTCAATTAATCATCACTATTATCAAGACAAAAAGTCTCTCCCTAGTCCTCAAAGAAAATCTCTCCCTAATCCTCAAAGAAAATCACCCCAATCTCTCTTTTTTTTTTTTTTTTTTTTTTTTTTTGGCACCGGGAATCGAACTTACAACCTCGAGCCTGCCAGGCGGGTGCTTAAGTTGCTGAATCAAGTTTAGTGAGGCAGGGTCGCACTATGCAGCTCAGGCTGGCCTTGCTCTCACGTTGTAGCCCAAGCCAGCCTCAAACTCACAATGCTCCGCCTACCTCTGCCTCCCGAGTGCTGGGATTAAAGGCTTGCGCCACCATGCCCGGCTGATCACCCCAATCTCTAATAGCCCTTGATGTGTTTTCTATCACTATAACTTTGTCATTTTAAGATCCATAAATTGAAACACCTAGTATGGAGCCCTTTGGGATTTTGTGTGTGTTTGTTAAAATTTTTTCAGCGTAATTCAGTTAAGCCATCCAAACTGTTGTTCCTATTAACAGTTTATTGCTTCTTACTGATGAACAGTACTCCGTATGTGAGCATACCGTCATCTGTTTAACCATTTCCTTGATGAAGGACATCTGAATTATTTCCCGTTCTTGGCTTTTCTAAATAAAACTGCCATGAACATTCATGTGCAGGTTTTGTGGGACTCTGTTTCCATTTCCCTAGGACATATACTCAGCTGTGCAGTGTCTGGGTCCTTCACAGTTAAGTGTATATTTACGTTATTCGAAACAGCCTGACTGGTTTCCCATGGGTCTCTGCCCTTATACATTCCCATCAACAGAGCCTGAGAAGTTGATTTGAGACCGATGCATTAAAAAAGGAAACCAACATCTCTGAATAACATAAATGATACAGTCTTGATAACTGCATAATAAATCTCACTACAGTCTTATTAATAGACCCCACTGCCAACCAAGAAAGGGAGTCCAAAGAGTACAATAAACAGTGGTTAAGAGCTGGGACTTTGGCTCAGTGGCTTAAGTGCCTGTCTGGCAGGTGTGAGGTTGTGAGTTTGATCCCTGGTGCCACAAAAAAAAAAAAAAAGTGGTTATTTTAAAAAATAAAGAAGGAAAAGGATTATAGATAGACAAAAGATAATTATACTATTCATCCCTATTAGTTCCTCAAATAAAATGGTTTGTGCTCTTGTTTTTTGATCATTTTATACCTATATCTTATAATCTGAGCAACTAATTTGAAGATAATAATATGCAATATATTAATCATTGCTAATCTCCTTTTGTTTTGCTTTGAAATTCTGTATCATCCTTTTTATTCTTTTTTCATTTTAAAATAAAATAAAATAAATCCATTTATTATTATACATCAATACACAGAATCTCCTCAACCAAATGTGTCATGTCTTTAAATGTTATTTTATTTGAAGTGCAAATTTCTATTTCCAGTTTTTATTTTTTAAAACCATAGGTCACTGCCATTGGCGCCTTTGAACACCACATTGTAGCTCATGGCATTGCCCCAAAATGCTCCAAATCCAGGCAAGGGTAAAGAAACTGACCTCACAGTGAATCTGGGCGACCAGATGGGAAAAATTGGGGATGACGGTGTAGCTCAATGGCAGAGTGCTTGCTTAGTGTGCATGAAATCTTGTATTCAAATAAACAGTAATTTTTTTTACTCACAGCCTCACACCTGCCAGGCAGGAATTTAAACTACTGAGCCAAACTTCCAGTCCTATTTTTTTTGAAGCAGGGTAGCTCTATGCAGTTCAGGTCGGCCTTGCTCATGTAGTAGCCCAAGCCAACCTCAAACTCACAACGCTCCTCCTACCTCAGCCTCCCGAGTACTGGGATTAAAGGCGTGAGCCACCACGCCCGGCTAATAAATAGTAATTTTATGAAAATTGGAATCAACTGACTCTGTCAATTAGTGATATGGATATGACTGCAGGGAAGCAAATTAATCTCTCCAATACAAATTATAGTATACAACAATTCTCATACTCTTACATCACACATTTTTATTAAATTTGATAATGTATGCAGGGCGAGATCTAACAGTTTAGTCCAGAAGAGGCCCGTGACATGGGGAGTGGTGGCGGACCAGTTGATGTTCTGATTATTCCCTCATTTCTTCAATGTCTTCGCCTTCTTTGTCCCTTCCACACAATGAAAGAGTCCAGATAAGATGATCAGCACACTTTCCAAGTATTTGATGCTATGATAGTTTACCATCATTACTATGATGATGATAAAGCTAACATTTGTTACTAGTGTAATTTTCAAATGGTAAACAAAAGCAAGAATTGGTAAGGAAAAGGTGGTCGCCACCAATACTCAAGACCCACTCACAGTTTCCTGTACACTCTTTGAAAATTGCGATGCGTTTCTTTAATCGCTCTTGCGTTAACGCACTATTGGAATTGTTGCTCAGCAGGTATCTTCCTACATAAACAAACATATGAGTCTTCTTCCTTTATTTCTTTAAGATCTGCTTAGCAATTTATGCAATATCAACAGAAATAAATCCACAAGAATCTCATGAGTACATCTCAAAGGCTCAGCACCACCCCAGACCCTGGGGAAGGGTGTGGCAGTGAGATTCTGGAAACCACCCTAGTAGCAGAAGCATAACAACCTGAATCCACCCTTAGAAAGGTGTGCTCCTTTGACTTTGTAATTGTTAGATGCTTAGTAAGATGAAAGACAACGTAAATTCTCAACAGTAATTTCATAATGCACGCCAATGACTTCAAAAATAATCAAATTCCTTTAACTACATGTTTTGTACATAAATAGTACTGAAAAAATACTCTCTTGAAAGTACTCTTTACTGGATTATTAATAATGAAAAGAGTTTGAGAATCACCTAATCAACTATAGGAGTGTTTTTTAAATAAAATATGGCACGTCTCAGTGTAAAATACTAGGTAGTCATTTAAAGTTCTGGTACTTTTCAAAGAAAATCTTACGTAGAGAAAATTTTAAGGAAAAATACATATGGGTAAAAACAAGCACATATGATTTAATTTTTGCCATATTGTTACAGGCAGCTAAATTAGATAGAAATATTATAGGCCGGCCAGGCGTGGTGGCGCACGCCTTTAATCCCAGCACGCGGGAGGCTGAGGTAGGCAGAGCGTTGTGAGTTCGAGACCAGCTTGGGCTACAATGCAAGCACAAGGCCGGCCTGAGCTACATAGTGCAACCCTGACTCAAAAAACTGGGGCCAGGAGTTTGGCTCAGTGGCTTAAGTGCCTGTCTGGCAGGCACGAGGCTGTGAGTTCGATCCCCGGTGTCACAAAAAAAAAAATAAAAGAAGAAGAAGAAGACAGAAATATTATAGGCAGTCAGACAGGACTAGGCCCTCAAAGGAGCCTGCACAAAGGACCAGATAGATGTCTTGTGACCTTGGAAGAGACACACACCTCTTGCTGTGGGCCAGATCTCAAGACAGAAGGCAAAAGAAATGCAGCCATACCCTAAAAATAAACATTAGGAATTAGGTATGGATCACCTTGAGAAGCCAGGAGTCACCATCCCAACCCCCTACAGAAAGATTCACTGATGTATAAGAATTCTCACTTGTTGCTATGTGACTCGCTTTCCCATTTGTCCCTGATTTGGTCAATTTTACCTAACAGTTAATCTCATTGGTTGACCACAGTTCTGTCTCACCTCAAGCCCATCTGCCTTGCAAGTTCCCAGTTTTCCCCATCATGCTTTTACTCTATAAAAGTCACTAGAAAAGACGGTCTTTGGCAACACACTCAGAACTTCTTCTGTCTCTCTCTCTCAGACAGAAGCTTTCTTTCTCTCAATAAATATTTCTGTTGTTAACCTCCGTTGTTCCTAAAATTCATTCTTTGATTTTAGAGAACACGAACTCGTACTGGCCAGATACTAGGTTGGGAGTTTCATTCCCCTATATCAGTATCACTTAATATATAAACATATATGTGTAAACATTTGTATATACAGTACCTGTATATATGCGTGTGTGTGTGTGTGTGTGTGCGCGCGCATGGGTTTATGACTAATGATCTTCATAAAATACAGGGGGCCATCAATGTGTGATAGAATTACAGGTTGAATTTTTTTTCTTGACATTGTCTATCGAGTTAGAGGAATAGATAAGGCTGACCAATAGGTTTGTTTCTGAAAAAGAGCTCAGCAGTGGGGGGTGCAATTAACACACAGATATAAAACTATTAGAGAAAATATCAGAACTAGTCCCCTGCTGTGCCCTTCTGTTTTCCACCCATTTTCCTCCAGGGAGTCCTTTCTCCCTGACCTCAAGGGCAGAACTCCAGGCTCTGTGGGGGTTCCTGATTCAGGTCATCTCATCCTGCGTCTCTCTTCTGGGCCATGCAAGGACAGTGAATTTGAGTCCCTGTTTTGCACTCCTGAAACTGAGCATCGCTTGGCGTGAATTGTAAAATGCAAGCTTGCAGTGTTTGCAGAGGAGGTAATATGCTGAGGAAGAAACTAACATGGAAAACGATGGAGGCATAAGCTCTGATAGGTGAGGACCAGATGTTGGAAATGTGTGTCTCAGGGATCCAGCCATGCTAGAAGAGAAACATACTCATAGACTTTTTTATTTGGTCAGCTCATAATTTCTCTCTCTTTTTTTTTTTTTTTTTTTTTTTGCTGCACGGGGGATTGAACTCATAACCTCGCACCTGCCAGACAGGCACTTAGGCCACTGAGCCAAACTCCCAGCCCTAGTTTTTTGAGGTAGGGTCTCACTATGTAGCCAGCCTTGCACTCACATTGTAGCCCAAGCCGGCCTTGAACTCACAATGCTTCTCCTGCCTCAGCCTCTCGAGTGCTGGGATTAAAGGCATGCGCCACCAAGCCCGGCTCTTTTTAACCTCAAATTTGGGAGGCAATAAATTCCATCTTCTTTCAATTGTTCTGATTGTGTGTCGCCTTCCAACTCATGGAGTCATCCCTGACAGCATACACCAGTTTTCAAAGACAGAGGTTGAGAGATTGAGTCAAGGAGGCAAGAGATCACTTCCAGCTCAGAGCTGCAGCCTGAGTGTTACAGGCAGCTGAGTTAGTTAGAAGTATTATAGGCAGTCAGACAGGGTTGGGCCCTCGAAAGAGCCAGAAGACCAGGTATCTTGTAACTGTGGGGGAGAGAGCTACCTCCCGCTGTGGGTCAGCTCTGAAGACAAAAGGTAAAGCAAATGCAACCACACCCTAAGTGTAAACATCAGGGATTGATATTCTAAATAGGTATGGATCACTCTGAGGAATCCAGGAGTCACCATCCCCACCCCGTACAGGAAGAGGCACTGCTCTTTAAGCATGCCCACTTGCTACGTGACTCACTTCCCCATTTGTCCCCGATTTGGTCAATTTTACCTGAACAATTAATCTTATTGATTGACCATAGTTCTGTCCCATCTCACGCCCCTCTGCCTTTCTAGTTCCCTTGTTTTCCGCATCTTGGACCTGTCTCACCTCGTGGTTTTGCTCTATAAAATCCCTAGAAAAGACAGTCTTTGGCAACCCACTCAGGACCCCTTCTTTCTCTCTATCAGACAGAAGCTTTCCTTCTCTCAATAAATATATTTTGCTCTTAACCTCCATTGTTCCTCAAATTCATTCTTTGATTTTGGAGAACGCAAACTTGTACCAGACATCTAGTAGGTTGGGAGCTCCATTCCCCTATATCACCAGCTGGGCCTTGGAGCCATGAGAAGCAGGAGTAAGCACCGCAGAAAGCAAAGGGGAGTATTTTGGTTTTTAAGCAAGACCGGTGGGAGTGAGTTGAAAGTTTCATTACCAGGCTAATGAGTTATAAATTATCTTCTATACAGTGAAAGATCTCTTAAAGTTTTTTGATTGATTTATGGCACCGGGGATCAAACTCACAAGCTCACACCTGCCAGGCAGGCACCTAAGCCATTGAGCCAAACTCCCGGCCCTGGTTTTCTGAGGCAGGGTCGCACTATGTAGCTCAGGACGGCCTTGCGCTCGCGTTGTAGCCCAAACCGGCCTCGAACTCACAACGCTTCTCCTACCTCAGCCTCCCGAGTGCTGGGATTAAAGGCGTATGCCACCACGCCCGCTACTCTTAAAGTTTTTAATAAAGGTGTGCCCCATTGAAAATCATCCTTCCAGGAAAATAAACGAATATGAAAGTCACATCTAATGAAGTTTCCTCTTTGATACTCTCACATTTCTCTTCCTCCTGCAATGTCTTCTAGGGGAATTCCCTGGCAAATTTCCTGGTCTGCAGTTTTCTATACAGACTTACCTTCTACACACCTTTTTTTTTTTAGGCTGGAAATTTTTTTAAATGTGTTTCATTGCAGCATGCAAAGGCCAGACCATTTCTTCACATCCGTATAGCAACACTGATGAGTCTCAAAACAAATACGTTGATTGAAAGCCATTAGATCAAAAAAGTCTGGTTCCAAACACATAAGACTATAGACAAATAACCAGAAGCACGTCAGCAGTTGCCCAGGGAAGGGGACAGGGCCACTGAGGAGTTCGATTGGAAGGGAGACCTAAGGGACATTGAAGGCAAGATGGCGTTCACTGTTTGAATGGAGCCAACGGCTTCCTGGGTGTATGCAGACGTCAAAACCCACCAAATGGCACATTCAAACTACGCCATTGCACTGTACATCACATTGTTACATAGGCATACCTCAAAAACAGTAAGTTTTTTTCCCCCAAGGGAAGGAAAGCATAAATTAATCATATGGCTCAGTCTTAAAGCAGTAAATAAAGAAAAGATTGCACAATTAAAAACTGTCAACACAACTCATTTTTTGTTTTTTGTTTTTTTAAATTATTTGAAGTCTACAACTAAATATATATATATATATATATTTTTTTTTTTTTTTTTTTTTTTTTTTTTTTTTTTTTTTGTGGCACCGGGGATCAAACTCACAATCTTGCACCTGCCAGGGCAGGTGCTTAAGCTACTGAGCCAAATTCCCGGCCCTGGCTTTTTAAGGCAGGGTGGCACTGTGTAGCTCCGGACGGCCTTGCGCACATGTTGTAGCCCAAGCCGGCCTCGAACTCACAACGCTCCTCCTACCTCAACCACCCGAGTGCTGGGATTAAAGGCGTGTGCCACCACACCTGGCTACAACAATAATTGTTACCTTGCACAAGGAATCGAACCCAGGGCCTTCATAGTGAACTGCATTGCCAGCCTTTTTCAAAAAACGTTGAGACAGCGTCTCCTTAAGTCCCTAAACTGCCAAGGTTGGGCTCGAATTTATGATTTCCTGCCTCAGCCTTGCAAGGGGCTGGATCAGAAGCCCTTTAAAGCACCTTCATGCTTTCTTAGCCCCACCCCTGCCAGCTCCTTCAACGGCCCCCACTCCCCTTGCTTCTAAATTCCCCAACAGCTTCGCCCTCTCCCTCCGGCCTCCGTGCACAACTTCCGTTTTTCTAGTGCAGTGAGATCCAGAACCAGACCCCAAACACGGGCGAGAATGCCGCAAGTCAGGCGTTTCTCAGGCAGCCCCGGCCCTTGTGTGGGTTCAGAAGCCCAGGTCCCAGGGGAAACGAGGGGAAAGTTAGCGCCTCGGTCTTCATTCTGTGCAGGGCGACAGATTCCTGTTGGTCACTGCTGCACGAAACCAGTTTTAGCAGTCCCCCTTCACTGTTCTTTCAATGTTTCAGTCATTTGACTAAATGCATGCTTTATTCTCCTTACAAGGAAGTTCTCCATATCCCCTTTTCCCACTTGCTGCTGTGTGATATGACAACACTCACTCACCATCTCTAGTCATCCACTTTCTTTTGCAAGGCAAAGTGACAGAACCAGGTGGCCCTTCCTACTTTTATAATTGTTTGTTTGAGGGCCGGGAGTTCAGCTCAGTGGCTTAAGCGCCTGCCCTGGCAGGTGGCGAGGTTGTGAGTTCAATCCCTGGTGCCACAAAAAAAAAAAAAACAAAAAAAAAACAAAAACAAACAAAAAAAATTATTATAATCGTTTGTTTGTTTTTTCTTTACCTTATGTAAAAATAACAAACATGGGGCTATAAAACAAGAAAATAAATATAAGACTCCCATGCTATAAACTGGGCCCGTTGTGATGGCCCAGCTCTCTGAGCAGCCTAAAGTAGCTTGATCACTTACTCAATGTGGTCAGAGCAGAGGAGGACTGGGAGAAACTGTCTGCACCCAGAGACACCTCCAAAGTTCCCAGAGATTTCCCGGTTCCTGGAGGAGACCCAGAGGGATTCTGAGGGCACGAGGCTGCGGCCAGGCAGGTAGAGGCTGCTGCGTGGGCCTGGCGCTCGGTTAAGATGTGGTGTGTCCCGAGCAGGCGTGCAGCTGGGGCAGAAGCCTGGGTGCTGTCACCCGGGGGAGAGGATGATTTATGGCATGGGCGTGGGCAATACCGGTTTTAGGTAACAGACTTCAACCACAGTGGCGCTGTTCTCAGCCTCTTGCACTCTGACTGCTCATTCTACAACACTCTTCAGATGTCCAGCGACAGCCCCAGAGCCCACTCAGTGCGCCTCAGCCCAGGGGTGATAGTGCTCAGTCCTCCCTCGCGGGACACACCTCCCCGGTCCTCACTGTGCCATCTGCACTTCCTGTAATTGGGTAAAGATTTTGATGTGATAAGTATACAATGCATACCACGTATCTTAATCCCCCTGAAAACCAGGTTTCAAAAAGTGCTAAATTTCCAAACAGCCAATAAATAGACTTTATTACGTACCTTGAAAAAGATTTACTAGCCAGCCGGGCGTGGTGGCACACACCTTTAATCCCAGTACTCTGGAGGCTGAGGTAGGAGAAGCATTGTGAGTTCGAGGCCCGCTTGGGCTACAACGCAAGCACAAGGCCGGCCTGAGCTACATAGTGCAACCCTGCCTCAAAAAACCAGAGGTGGGAGTTTGGCTCAGTGGCTTAAGTGCCTGTCTGACAGGTACGAGGTTGTGAGTTCAATCCCCGGGACTGCAAAAATAAATAAATAAATAAAAATAAAGAAAGAAAAAGATTTATTATCTCCCTACCGTCAAGCCATATGAATCACCACACTGGATTTATCTCATCACAGATGAATGTCTGTCTATGTTTCACCAACGGAGCAGCTTACTGCGTACAGCTTCATGGTCCTTGACCCCCTAGGATACTTATACGTTTTTCTTCAATATTAGAGTGACTTTAGGAGCACTCGGGAGACTGAGGTAGGTGGAGCGTTGTGAGTTCAAGGCCGACTTGGGCTACAACGCTAGCGCAAGGCCGGCCTGAGCTACACAGTGCTACCCTGCCTCAAAAAACCAGGGCCGGGAGTTTGGCTCAGCGGCTTACGCACCTATCAGGCAGGCACGAGGTTGTGAGTTCAATCCCTGGTGCCGCAAAAAAAAAAAAAAAATAGAGTGACTTTAGGAAGAAAAGGCTACAAAGCTACTCCCATGTTCACCGCTTTTCAGCTCTCCGACCCCTGGCACCCTATCTTTGAATCTGGTCTCTCCTCTAGAAGAAGTAGTACTGACGTTCCTCACAACACGATTGTGAGAATTAAGTAAAATGACACACGTAAATACGAGAGACAAAAGGCAAATCTTCAACTAATGTCTCTTTGTTCTTAGTTTCTATACATGGTATGTCTGAGACAAAAGCTAACGTTCTCTCTCAAACCTGAAATTAGGTCCCCTCTCCCTGGTCGATCATTCCTACATTCATTCACTTAATAAATATTTGACAGAGGCTGACTCTTATGTCAGACTGACAAACAGACGAGGGAAGACACAGGCAAAGGCTCTAGATGTCTGGATTCAGCCTCTTCTGGCCCTCCTGTCTCTTCTTTGACTGATTCAGCCCAGTCTTGCTATCTGGGGGAATACAGCCCCATCCCTCCTTTCTCCCTGTGAGATCAGACAGCAGTTGAGCCCACAAGGAGAAAGAGTAGTGTTGAGTCTGTGAAGAAACCCAGGCCTGTATGCCTTATTCTAATCCTGCCCACCGCAGCCCAGCAGGGCACCAGCTAAAGCAGTCCTTCCCGAATGGCTGCCTCAGACAATGAGGTTCTTTCAACCCGAGACCGGCAGTTAATTGTAGTGCTTTTCAAACAAATTTAAATGGTGCTTCAGAGCAATTGCCCTGGAGGAAATGGGTGTGCAGTTTGTACAGTGGCTCACACACACAGAGCCAGGGTGTGCCCTGCATGAGAAGAAGGCCTCTCCAAAGCAGACTGGCCAGTCGTGACAGCTGCCCTTGCGCACACACGCAGATGACGGCAGGTCTCCAGAGCTCAGAGCACTTTATAGACAGACAGGCCGGTAGGCAGCGAGTCAACACCAAAATTGAATTCCTCTTAAACTCTGGCCAATTTTCTTCATGGTGCTGTAGCTTAGAAGAATAGTGATATTTTCCTCTCTAACACAGGGTAACCACTTAAAATAGTTCTCATGGAGAACCTGGGAAATTCTTGCACGCATAAAATCAGAATCGTCACCATAAGAATAAATTTCTATGTTAAACTGTATTTCTATCACTTTTACCTCACAACTGCCCTTCAGAGATAGGAGAAATGGGTTACCAGACCCATTAACAGAAAAGCAAATGAAGATTTGGGAGTATTTGTGCCGTAGGAAGACAGCATGGTTTTCAAAAAAGAGGCTGGAACAGTCCTGCAGGCACCATGACCAGAGCGTCCTTACTCCCAAAGATCTTTCTTTATTAGCTGCAGAGTTAAGACCCTGAAGACCTAAAAAGCAGCGCAGACTGAGCTTGCTTTAGTACATGCCTTTAAATAATGACTTTCATTTTAACCCAAAGGAGCAGTGCTCTGGTTTGAGTGCGTACTATGAGACTACGATTAAGTGTGACCTTTGGGGTTTGTTCGTGACATCACAGAGCTGGAGAATGTTCCCTTAGCAGACAGGGAACCTGGAAAAGAGAGAGCAAAAGCTGAGGTGCCCCAAACCAAACCTTGTTAGTGGGAGAAAAAACAATGAACCTGCTTCTACTCTCTGTGGTTTCTACTGGATAATCATTCCCTACTCTAATCGCTGAAGCGTGTTTATCCCATTTTCCTGTCATCGGACTGCCTACCTTGCCGATTGCTGTACAAGCTCTGTACCTGAGAGCAGGTATTGTTCATTACATATTTGGTGGCATCGAACACTGCACTAGTTCAGAGGTACACACTGGTGAGGCGGTGGAGAAAGACGGTCGACCATACACTGCTAGCGGCCATGGTGGAAAGCAGACTTGAGGTTCCTCAAAGCAACTAGAAAAAGAATTATGGTGTGGTCCAGCGATCCTGTCACTGGGTCCACACGCAAGGAAATGAAATCTGCGTCCAAAGAACATCTGTACTCCTGTGTTCACTGCAGCAACATTCGTGAAAGACATCAGATGAGTGGACAGAGGCGGTGTATGTAAATACACAGCGACAGCTGGGCGTGGTGGCGCACGACTTTAATCCCAGCACTCGGGAGGCTGAGGCAGGAGAAGCATTGTGAGTTCAGGGCTGGTCTGGGCTACAACGCGAGTGCAAGGCCGTCCTGAACTACATAGTGCAACCCTGACTCAAAAAACTAGGGCCAGGGGTTTGGCTCAATGGCTTAAGCACCTGTCTAACAGGCATGAGGTTGTGAGTTCAATCCCAGGTGACACAGAAATTAAATAAATGAATAAATAAATACACAGCGATGTGTTATTCAGTCATTAAAAAGAATGCGATGTGGTAATTTGTGTTGCTTGTGGCTACATGGATGAGCCCGGACGACATCGTGCTGGTAGTCAAACAAGCATGGCAAAGAAAGGCAAGCATTGCCTGTTCCCACTTCTAAACAGAAGCCAAAAAAGCCGATCTCACAGAAACCAAAGAGCTGAACCGTGGAGAGGGAGGCTGTGGTGAGGATGGTGTTGGGGTGCAGTTGGAAAGGAGGAATAATTTCTAGAGTTCTATTGCATAGTAGGGACAATGCAGTTGACAACAATTAACCGTATATTTTAAAACAGCCAACAGAAAGAATATTGAATGCTTTCAAGACCAAGGAGTAAGTATTAGAGGAAATGAATATATCAATTGCCTGGGCCTGATCATTACACATGCTTCCCATAAATATGTGTGAATACTGTGTCAGTCAAAATAACATTTAAATGAATAGTGCCGATACATAACACATATAAAGAACTTCTAGGTAGTATCTTTTTTTTTTTTTTTTTTTTTTTTTTTTTTTTTTTTTTTTTTTTTTTTTTTTTTTTTTTGATGGCACCGGGGATTGAACTCACAACCTCTCGCCTGCCAGACAGGCACTTAAGCCACTGAGCCAAACTCCCGGCCCTAGTTTTCTGAGACAGGGTCGCACTATGTAGTTCAGACCGGCCTTTTGCTTACATTGTAGTCCAAGCCGGCCTCGAACTCACAACGCTCCTCCTACCTCAGCCTCCCAAGTGCTTCTAGGTAGTATCTTAAGCACTACATAAAGTAACGTATTTGTGTTGAAGGAAAATTTATGGGGCATTAGCATTTCTAGCTTCACCCATGTTTTTAAAATGAGGAAACTGAGGCACAGAAAGGTTAAGTCACTTTTTCAAGTTCATCAGAGACGCCAGTTCTCAATTTTGAATCCTGGATATCCAGCTCTTTACTGAGATACCAAATACATAGAGGTGGGGGATACATTTCCTTTAAATTGTTTTAGCAGCTTTCCACACAGAGAAAAGAAAATTTCATGCATCTTTCATCTCCAGGTTACCCAGCGTTGTAATCAGGAGACAAGCTCTCAGCAAACCTTTGTTCCAGCACGTAAAGTAAGAACAAGCATGGCATGGTGGCACACGCCTTTAATCCCAGCACTCCAGGGGCTGAGGTAGGAGGAGCATTGTGAGTTTGAGGCCGGCTTGGGCTACAATGTGAGCAAGGATGGCCTGAACTACATAGTGCGACCCTGCTGCGAAAAAAATAGGGCGGAGAGCTTGGCTCAGTGGCTTCAGTGCCTGCCTGGCAGGCGCCAGGTTGCGAGTTCTAACCATGGTACAGACAAAAAAAAAAAAAAAAAGGTCCTGGATGACAGACCTGCCATGGGTCTGACTGGTTCCCAGCGGAGAGTCATGGATGTCAACAGAGTCCCTCTTGTCTGGCCCATGCTTGGTTTGTGATGAAGTGATGAGACCCAGCTGTTTATAAAGATGGTGATTCTTCCTCTACCTTGCAAAGATCCCAGCTTTTCTAGAAGCTCTTCGTGGGGTTAAAAATCTCAGACTCCTACCCTTTAAAGAAACTCTGGGTGAAGCACATCTTTTCATGACCATCATCAGCCTGAGTATGGCATCTGAGGTGGGGCATGGACTTAATTTTCCCCGAG